>JAUTBQ010176688.1:0-11293 GCA_032361185.1 Lepetodrilus ovalis
AAACTTTAACCCTAGCAGGTATGTCAAGGAATCCACGTAATGACGCGGATATAGCAATATGAGATGACTGGGTAAGTATGCCTAAGGAAAAAGGGAGATACTCAAAATCTCCCCTAGTTGATTGACCTGCATAATGGACAAACGGATTTCGATCTGAGATTAATAAAGCTTGATTTATCCACCCAAAAGCATAAATATCTGTGATATTATGCCTTCAATGAATGACCTTAGTGGAAAATTAAAAAAAAAAGAAAAGAAAAAAACCCAGTTGTAATTGATTGCACAAAGCTCTAGTATTCTGTTGGATAAAGACAGTTATATAGGTATTAGACGGCAGTTGTAGGTTGCTACAACAATTGTAGCTTTCGAGGAACTGGACCCAGGCCACAGAACATCACACTAGTACCATGTAGCAGATTGGTTCAGTATCCCGTGGGTTGTACATGGTTCTACTGGTCGCGTTCGGAGTTGACGTGAATGCTCTCCGTTGTAGAGGCGGCAGTGGTGTACAGGCCAGTACAGGAGAGCACTCCGTTGGAAGTTGCGCCGGAGGAGTTGAATCGACTGAAGGCGGACTACCAGGAGCTGACCAACAGACACGAGGCTCAGATACGAGACAACGCTCAGCTCAGCAGGTAAGAGAAGAGACAGGATAGACTCACATTAACAAGCCCTTTACCTACAGGGCAAGTAGTTTCATATCCTACCTGACAAGTGAGTGCTGTGAGTGGGTGGGTTTAACTGAGTTATTGTTCTTTGTCACTTGCAGTAATCTTTCAATCGTTCATGGTGAATGACAAACCGCTAGATTTGTCCCAGAGATGACAAAACATTTTTAGTACAATTTCATGCTCAAGCTCTCATTTTATTTGAGGATTTGTGAAAAAAATCTTGATTTGAGAATGAGTTTGTACACTAAAGTGTGTTGTAATCTGGGAACTCGATTGTACATGTATATTGTAGCATATATATATATCTATGAACATAAAAATTCAGAAATTCTAAATTCCTGTCCGACATATTTTGTCAACCTCTACGGCTCCTCTTACTGCAGGTTCCTAGAGGAGAAGGAGGCGAGGATCTCGGAGCTGGAGTTGACGGTGGACACGCTGGGCCAGGAGGCCGGCGACAAGGCGTCGCTCCTAGAGAGCATCCAGAGCGACAAGACGGCTCTCAGTAGAGCACTCACGCAGAACAAGGACCTCAAGGTCCAGCTGGCGGAGCTGCAGAGCGGATTCGTGAGGCTGGTACGTAGAGAGAATGTTACCATAGTTTCTTTAGATATTGTCAATATCCTGCAAGGTAGATTTGCTAAGCTGGTAAGGCCTTAGTTATTTGTCGTCGCCTATGGGTTCAATATTCCCGCCGCGACGTAAAGCAATCATTCAATCAAAAAACCTTAGTTATTTGATTCACGGGTTTACGATACACTCTCCTTATTCCTAAAAAACCTTAGTTATTTGATTCACGGGTTTACGATACACTGTCCTGATTTCCTTTCCATTTTGAAAAATAGAAATAATATTTATTTTTACATTGATTCCTGCAATCGTACGTTCGTGTATGTCTTTAATAACGTACATGGGTGGCCGTCTTTCAGAGCAATGAGAACATGGAGATGATGACGAGACTACAAGGGGAGGAGCACTCCGGCAATGAGCTGGGTCAGCGTCTCGCTCAGCAGGAGGACGAGATCAAACAGCTGTCCGAGTCGGTAAGTGTCGTCCCATATCTTTATGATCCTCAGAAATTAGCAATCAAATATTAACATAAATACGAGGATGCTTGTCTTATAGCTGGTTTTTTTAATTATATAATATTTATGAAAAGTGGCACTTTCATTTTCTTCTAATATTAACCCTCTCCATGCGGAAGGCAACCAGAGATACCCTAAATAGCAGTGCATGTGCCTAATCCAGCAGGGAGAGGGTTAAACCTTAATTCTGTCTTGGATGCGAAGGGAGGTAACTCGTCACCATTACCTCATGATTCAGATATCTGATTGATCTATGGTTTGACTGTTTTGAGCCTGAAATGGGACTGCGAAATATCTGTGGATGATTACTAGATATTGTAGACTGACCTTGCTGGGTTTTTTTATGTATGCAAATGAAGTCTTGTGTCCATCACCAGGTGAGTGCGAAGGAGCGTGAAGTGTCCGAGCTACAGAAAGTTTTGTCGATTTCCCAGCGAGAGGAGTATCAACAAGATCAGATTCAGGACCGACTACGACATTACGAGGCACAGGCACAGCTTGTTGACACCCTGCAGAATGAACTCACTTCTGCGCAGGTACGAACTGCTTCACGTGATGATGCCTTATGCTAAGTAACTTTCCATAGGCTTGTGATCATTTTCATTATGTTTTGAGCCTTTGCCAGAAAACAAATCTTCAATTTGGCATTAATCCTGCATCATCGTACATCAAATCTTAATTTCATCGCTGATAGTTCAATTTGTAGCCATGTTCCTACCATTTTTATTTGCATATTAAAGCAACCTTCATTTGCAAATCTCATCACCGCTTGCTTCCATGCAATTTCCATGTTTTACCGTTTACGCTTCAAAAATCTGTTGTGGTGTTCATGCAAGTCATTTTGCATTAAAGCTTCTAGATGTGGACCATTCGGTAAGCGTTGTTGTCATTATAGATTGGATTCTGATTGTCACTTTTTTCCATTAGAACTATCGAAAGAAATGAGAGCTTTTATTATTTAATATATTTTTATTTTTAAAAAACTTTGTGGTATATATTTTCACATTTTCGTGGTATTTTCACATTTTCAATATTTATGTTAATTTGCATGGATGTGGGTCTCCAACCACGATAATTTCGCACCTTGAAAATGTCCCGGTATACAGTACATAAAATTTAATGTTTTTGTATGTTGTTTGCAGGACATGATGGATGCACTAACGACACAGAACCGGGAACTACGTGCAATGCTAATCAAGGCCACAGAGGTCAAACCTACTTCTGAACATTCCAATGAAAACATCGACGTTGACGAATCTAACCGAGACAATGTGGTTAGTATTGATGGCCCAGTAGTAGTTCCATGAATTCCAAAATACTTGCAATGAGTTTATAATTTCATGTCTGTGTTAACCATTTTATTCCCGGGTTAAGCTGTGGTCGATATGAGATTATATCGCTGTTCCTGGTTACATCCAGGGATTATTTTCTCAGTTGATAGAGTAATGGGAAATCCCCAGTCTAAATTTAGACCTGAAATTCCCCATATCTTGCGATGTCTCTCCAGCTAAGCACTCCACCTATCTTACAATTTAGTTGTTCTTAAGATATATCAGCAATTGAGATAATGTTTGAGGGCATATAATCAAACCAATTCCTCTTTTCTTTTTCGTTGTGAGTATCGGGTTAACCCTTGTTATCATTCTTGTCCTATCAGATGACGTCGCTGCAGTCTACGATTCACCAGCTGGAGAATGAGCGCACACTGCTAGGAGAGAATCTCCGAGAACAGCGCCAACTTTCGGACAACTTCAGCATCAAAGTGGCCGATCTGCAGGAGGAACTTCTCAGGAAAAGTGAGACTCAGTTACCTGACTGAATGTTACTTGATTGAATGTTACATGACTGAATGTTGCCTGACTAAATGTTGCCTGACTAAATGTTGCCTGACTGAATGTTATCTAAACGAATGTCACCTTAATGAATGCTACCTGAATTAATGTTACCCGACTGAATGTTACCTGATTGAACATTACCTGTGAAATTTGAACTGGCCCTTTAGCTCAAGATGTTTAATGTTTTGGGGAAAATTGAAATTCTTGGATTGCCATTTTTTATTTTTGCATTTCAGAGCAATTTAATCTGGAGAATGACATTGTAACAAAAGAAGAGTATGAACAGCTAAAGTCTGCCATGGAAATGATACAGGTAATGCTGGATTCTTCTGAAATTAGAGATTTGTTGTTATTTATGGGTTCTCATCGCACCATGTTTGGAAAATGGAATAATTCTCAATCAGTCTCATTAACTAACTCATTAACTCGCTTAGTTACTGATAAATTATTTGTTATACTGACGTCACTCTTTGCAGGATAAGTACTCTCGAGTGATGCGTGACAAAGCTGACCTAACTGACAAAGCCGACCAGCTGGAACACATGGTGACGCAACTTCAGGGTGAAACTGATACTATTGGTGAGACAACTTGTTACAATGTCCGTAATTTTAATCATCTAATATTTTTTTCCATTCATTCTTCAAAATAGTCGTTATGATATATGCACATTTTAGATTATTTTGTACATACGTTGTCAAAATAGCCATTAAAATATTTTCTTATTTTTGTCTTTAAAGAATAGTTTCTTCTTTTCCTTCCAGGTGAATACATCTCGTTGTATCATCACCAGAGAGCTCTCTTGCAGCAGAGAGAGCTACAGAAGAATGAATATATCAGTCACCTGTCCCGAGACCGAGAGGAGATGCAGGTAATTAGCAACACTAACATTTTGAGGCACCTGTCCCTGTGTTCTGTCAGAAATTAAACTATTGGCCCTATTGGTAAAGGGTTTGTTAATCTGGGCTGTTTCATTTTTCCGCCTGTGGATAATAACTGTCCTGGGCAAGCGGATAATCCAACTTCAGAACTATTTCTTGGCTACATATGCTATTTCAGATGGTAATCAATGAATTTATGGGTGGGTGGTTGCATAATGGTCAAATGTCCGACTTCGGAGACTACGGTTCTGGGTATCCTTTCATGAAGCTCTCTTATAGACTGAGAGACTGGTAGCACTCTCTTAGCAGTGTATTAACTATCGGCAAGGAGAGCACTACCAGTCTCTTAGTGGATAAGAGAGCTTCATGAAAGGATACCCACAGGATAATTGTAGCGCTATGATAATCTTTAGCAACTTCGTGCTAATGTACAGAAGTTAGGACTCGTGTAGCGCTGCGATTGTTCTGTGGAATGGGCCCCTTCAATCTCCAGGGACTGGGTGATCAATATTTGCGGATGTTACCGTTCCGGCGCGGTCATGATTATGATGCTCTCTCCGTACCATCACAGTTAAGTTGTTGGTGTGTTCAGGGCAAGTTGGGACAGCTGCAGGCTCTGGTGATGCAGCTGCTTGGAGAGCGGAACATGCTGCACAGCTACACGGAGGAGGCCAGCCGACCGGAGAACTCCCCGGACATCCAGCCCCATCTCAACTCCCTGGCCCCGCACAAGCCTCACCAGCATCGGCCGCAACACCAGCACCACCATCACAGGCAGAACCTCACCAACGGCGTCAACAACGACTTCGGTGAGTGTCGGTGCTGCTAGTAGTGAAAGATCCATCATTGTGTGTCACTTGTATAAGTATCGAAATAGAAAGTTTTGTTGTTTCTTTTTGTCATTTTTAACGTTTCTTCATATATTTTTTTTGATCACTTTTTTTGGGGTGAAATATCAAAATAGAAAATATTTTGTAATTTGTGACATATTTTCAGTTAGCAACACTGGAAATTGGAATATTATAACATGCATTGTTCATAGTCATAACTTGGCATCATGCATACTATTTGTTCTCCAGATTGGCCCGACTACACAAGTTCCGAAAGCGACACTGAAAGCGAAGTGGAGCCAATTGTGGGCGGATCCGAAGAAGCTGGGCGAATTACACCAACACCTGAAAATGACCAATCGCGGCTCTCTGAGGAGTCGTCCCTCGACCAATCAGAACACACTTCAAGCGATATGCAAATGCACATGGAAAGTCACGCACACGATCACAAACATTTTCATCGAACATTGCCAGAAGAAGACCAGACAGCACACAGGATTCTCAACCTGCTGTCTGAGATAGGACATTCCAATATTGTGGAGAAGCCGCCATTCGGGGAGAGGAACTTCCTGCCTTGTAAATTCTGTTCTGGTCCCATTCACGTTGTTTAACGACTGTATTCGCACGGTGTAGATATGTAAATAAGCTGGACGTGCGTGTACAACACGACCACAGTGATCGCGACTATATGGCTGTGTGAACAGATGAGCTATGCGGCTGTGTATGTAGACATGCTGTGTGTTTATGTATACAGGGATCGAAATTAACTTTAAAACTTACTAGTCCTAATGGCGATACAAATACCAAAAGACATGAATTTCTACTAGTCCTTAGGATACCTTTAGCATTGGGTGAAATTCGCCCGGGCTAGGGGACTAGTGTTAATTTCGATCACTGTAGTATACACGCATAATCTATGGGGTTGTGTATATACTGACCTCTGTAGACAAATGCTGGGTTTGTGTGTTCAGGCTATGTAGACAAACCATGGTTTTGTGTATGCAGACCTAGTACATGGGTTTTTGTATGTGGACTTCTGTATATACATGAACCATGGGTTTGTGTATACAGATACAGTACATAGGGCTGCATATACAGACAAAACTGTGGATCTGTGTATACATACATATTCTAATGGGATGTGTATACATACATACTCTATTGAATTGTGTATGCGTACATACTCTTGGGTTGTGTATATGTACATTATTCATTGAATTGTGTATCTGTACATGTTCCATTGAATTGTATATATGTACACACTCTAATTGAATTGTGCATACATACACACTCTGTTTGGTTGTGTATATGTACATACTCTATTGGGTTGTGTATGAAGATATGCCATAATTACACCACTAGATGTTACAAATATGCAGTTGTATGCTACTAATGTTATTGGGCACCAGATGGGATTTCTCTCCTATAAACAATTTATCCAGGTTAATATTCATTTTCAAAACATTCATTGTGGCATGATCTGAATCATTCAAAATGCGGAGAAAGAACAAATCGCTTGGTCGGATGTTAAATAGATTTGTTTTCTCGTAACATAACTGAAGTCGCGTTTCAATTGGATCTTCTTCAACGAGCACTGTGAGGAATGAATGTTGTAATTATCTGAATGAATTACTGATGAATGAATCAAAGAATGATGTCATCGTCAAAAGATTGTAGCCATGTAAATACATTATTGCCTTAGTAACTAAATTGTTGTTTTGCCAAGTCGTAGGATTTGGTTAATAATGAGTCCATTTTGACCCGCTTTAACAATGGTAGACAGTGTTAATATAGGAGTCATTATCAGGTCATTATCATGCTAGAATATAAATGGTTCCCTCCAACAGAGAGGTGAACAGCATCACTATTGGATCAGCTTCAGTGCAACGGCTATGGTTTTCAGTTATATGCTTCATTTTATACACGATTCATATTGATCCAAGTCAGTAGTGAACATTTATGTTTCATTTTTATTTTTCCCATGTTGAATGCAGCCAGTATAAAAAGAAAACTAGAATGAAATACGCAACTAAATTTGGATCCATATTCATCTTTGAAGCATTGACAACTTTGTCTTAAATGAAAGACAATGCGTAATAAATGTACTAGAATACCGTCTTAATATCAAAGTTATTGTGGTATTTGTCTGTTAGTGTGTAAATGTTACCAAATTGCACTATCCCAATGATGATCGACCTGTGTTAGCTGGAGTGTTTGTGTGTGTGTGCGAACAAATGTGTGCTTTGGTTGCGTCTCGAGGGCTGTGAACACTTTTGGGGTGTTTTATCTGTGATGAGCTTTGTTGTGTTACGTGTTGCTGCAAATAATATAAAACATGGATCTGCGTGGAATTAATTTACCCTCTCCCTGCTGGATTAAGGACAAGTGCCGCTCTTTACGGCATGTCTAATTGCCTCCAGCAAGGAGAGGGTTAATGACATATTTCAGGTCACTGTTTAGAATACACCACTGTTGACTTGTCTGTACACAACAACCATTAATGCAAGATTTTGTTGCGTTTTCATTGTTTATTTTCTTTTACGTCCCATTTTGTTGGTTCCATTTTGTTGGTTCGACCAGTCATAGACTGTGTCATACTTTTAATACATTAGAAGCAACTCCAGTGTCTGAAGACAACACTAGGCCCCCGTTCCCAGAACAATTGTAGCACTGAGTCTTAACACTGTTAATGTATATGAGCTATGACTAGTAGTGCTACGTCAAATACCAATGACTAATAGAGCATCATATCTCGCCCCAGGGGTCCCGGCATCAATGTCCGCGAAAGTTACATTTCTGCGTGATATTGATAGGATGCACTGTTTGGCAAAACAGATAACATCCTTGGTCTGTCAGTACCAGCCGGTGCTCACAGGTTTACTGCAACTTTCAGCGCTACGGGTGTCCTCGTGCACTAAACTGACAAGTCGTAATATTAGTGAAAGATTCTCGAAAGCGGCTATAAACCCCATTACAATAAAATAAAATAAAAAAGGTAGTGCTACACTACTTGGTTAATTGGTTATTAAAACATTTCTTTTACCATATTTTAGACACTTGCAAACCTTGTTTCTATTCTATCAGATATCACTTCATAAGTTGCAAACTACAATTTTACCCATAACTACCGGTAATTGTGTTACTAAATCTGAAAATGTATTCTGATGTATTAAAGCATGTTGTGATGCTTCTTGAGAATGATATTGTTTTGTTTTGAGGTATGTCATCGCCTATGGGTGAAATATTCCCGCTGCAACATAAAGCAATAATTCAATCAATCAAATACTCGACATAGTCAGTATTCAATATGCTGATATGTTGTTCAAGTCCCTATGACCTCATGGTTGAGCACAAACGTTCCATAGTTATTTTTGTATTCTTTTTTAAAACCAACTTTTGTTTTGCTAGCTTTTATGAACCAAGCTATAATGTTTCTTTCTCTAAAGGTTATAGACTTATGTTGACAAAGTTCTGGAACCGAGGTTACGAAATGTTTCATGCTCCTCAAAATTACGATTTCAGTGCAAACCCCAAGTTGTGTATGAAATCTTGATAAAACTAGGTTTCATAACCTAGGGGTCATGTATAGAAGGGGATGGGTTAGTGCAGCTTGTCTGTCAGGACTAGAAACCAAAAAGTTCCAAGTTTGAATCCCATCCAGCTGCCAAATAGCTTCCCTGTGAAGGAAACCAGTTACAGGTGAATTTGTATGCAACATCTGTATTTGTAGTGTGCAGTTATCTTTACCGTCACATACTGATAGGGCTTGCCATGACAAAGTTGTAGTGGGTTATCATTCTACCATTAACAGCACTACAATATTGCTGAAACTGTGCAAAAAGACCAACTCCACTCACCATTATGCAATACAAGCACTCTACCTTAACTTCCTCTCATTCTAATTTATTTCGCAATATATCACTCACTTTCGTTTCCTGGTTTTCAAGAGTACTTTT
Source organism: Lepetodrilus ovalis (assembly GCA_032361185.1). NCBI lineage: Eukaryota > Metazoa > Mollusca > Gastropoda > Lepetellida > Lepetodrilidae > Lepetodrilus > Lepetodrilus ovalis. The sequence goes on from JAUTBQ010176688.1 coordinate 9,257, forward strand.
GAATGCCATATATTATAATAATTTAGGTAGTTTAAAATTCACAAATACCTCCACATTTATTTGTATTTCCCAATTCTGTTTTGCATGGACCTGGGGCATTTCCCTAATTCTGATTTGTTGCCAGATACCGCAGTGCTAGTACACAACTCCATTGCTCATACAAACATTTTTACGCCAATTATTCCTCAGAATTTTGTTATTTATCTCGATATGCATGCATGGGAAGGTTTGTGTACAAAATAGACTGAAATAATGGAATATTTATATTGTTATGTAATATATTATGTCAAAATATATTTCAAGATGCATCATTTCATATGTATTTTGTTGTGTGTATATGGGGCCACTACTGAAGGGGGGAATTCCCGCAGCGACGTTAAACTCCATATTCACTCACTCACTGAATGGGGAAAAGAAAATATCCCTTGTGTCTTGTGAGCAAACAGATCGGATTTGTGATAATGGTGTGCACTTTTAAGTTTGTGCCAATGCTGGGAAGTATAATACATGGCACTATGTTATTACCCTGATCAGTGGATCAGTGTGTACTCATTTTCCTCTTCAACTACCTGGGGAGTATACAACCTAAGCTGTCGTGTCCATCTCATCCTACCAGGTACCCATTTTCTGCTGGGTGAACCGATAATACATGAACAAATGTAAATGTACTGTTGGACGTATATGGAATCCTGGCCTACACTATTTCAGCTGAAGAGGAAGTAAAGAAGCAAAATGAATCAAAATGCTGTCAACTAAATGTCTTGCCACATACAATAAAAAAAAATCAGAAACCGTAATATATTCATAATTGACTATACTCGATATAATAGAATATGAATAGTCTGCTGTGAAGTTAGTGACTAAAAATGTAAAGATTATCTAACATTCACCACAGATCAGCTTCATTATATACCTGCTAATACAGTTGTTTCAGAAGCATACATGGAGAGCATTCTATGTTCCAGCCAAGCCTGTATATATTATGGTCGTGCGCATGCTTCGATTTCTGTGAAACAAGGAAATCTTGATACCCGAAAACGCCTACATTATTTTTAGTTAGTTATGATGAGTTAAGCAAGCAATTTATCTTCAAAATACCGGGAAATAATACCAGCCGGTGCTTGCAGGTTTACTGCAACATTCAGTGCTATGGATGCGGGGTTTCCTCTTGCACTAAAACTAACAAGTCGTGATGTTGGTGAAAGATTCTAGAAAGCGACTCTAAACTCTAAAACCCCATTACAAAAAAACACAAAAAGACCACATATGCTAAATCTACTACTACAAAGTGACAATTTATATTGCGACTTCCGATCCGCAGAGCAATTAATGCGTACGTAGGTTGTTTAATGTACACCAGAGTATTCTTCGTGAACTGTTGACATGCTTGGATAATACAGACCTACTCTAACTTTTGAAGACATGTTATTTTAGTTGATGCAAAGATAGGGCAAGAACGTCAACGATACATCTTTCTTGGTATCGTTTCTCGAAGCTTGTTTGTTTTAAACATATTTTTATTCAAGAAGAAAAGCATAGATTACAAGTTATAACAACTTAATGAAAACCGCTCAAAGAGGAAGAACAGATACAGACGGGGAGAGAAGTAAAGAGACTGAAAAAAAAATAGAAGCTCTCATATCTATACTACGATAATAATTTGAAGCACTCTCGAGCGATCTACGATACATGCGCTCGTGAATACGTGAATAAGAGAGCTTCGAGAAGCGATACCCTGGCCTATTATATGAATATGATTGCTTATAATTTATAGTTTCCGAATGACAATCGTGTCGGTACAGAATTAAATGACTAGAAGTTGTTGCATGGTCAGAGGTCAGCACGTCAAGTTCCATGCTCTCCTGACAGCGATAACACGTCAGTGTGTTATACGCATAAAACACAGACTGATGTGTTATGGCTGTCAGGAGAGCATGGTCAAGTTCTTGCATTCGTTCATGAGTAGCCTACACAGTTTCCGAAAGTGAATCATGTCAATATGCAAAATGTAAATGAAGTTGCATGTATACATGTACT
>JAUTBQ010176699.1:0-13036 GCA_032361185.1 Lepetodrilus ovalis
CAGGGGGTCACACAGATACCTTTAACATTGCAGATTTTCAAATGACCCCCAGGACCCCCTCTATTTCGATCACTGCAGTATATAAGACATCACATTGCAGTCAAATAATAGACATCACACTGCAATCAGGGAATAGACATCATACTGCGGTCAAGTATTATACATCACACTGCGGTCAAGTAATAGACATCACACTGTGATCAAGTATTATACATCACACTGCGGTCAAGTAATAGATATCACACTGTGGTCAAGTAATAGACATCACACTGCAATCAGGGAATAGACATCACACTGCGGTCAAGTAATAGACATCACACTGCAGTCAAGTAATAGACATCATACTGTGGTCAAGTAATAGATATCACACTGCAATCAGGGAATAGACATTAAACTGTGGTCAAGTATTAGATTACATAAGAATACTATCCACAAATACTATAAGAAAGTGAATTCCCGTATACCTGCATACATTATTAACATCCATAAGTCCCCCTGCTGTTTATTATCAGTGAAGTTTACATTCCAGCGAATACTTTGAAACCCAGAATAAATAGAAAAGCTTGAATGATGCTATTTTCACTACAACTCAGAACATCACAGCTAATAGAAGAATATTGGAGCTCAAGTTTTATTGCACTGTGTACCCACCTACTACTTGTCTTACAACTTGCAATATTATTCAAGGAATCCTAATTTTGTGGAACAGTTAAAACGGTTCTGAGGAATTGGTGTACCGTAACTCTACTACGCTATGCTGTTTGCACTTGCAGTATATGATAATCTAGATTCACAACTAATATATACCATGTATACCGTCAGTCCATTATATTAACACAAACTCGTCACAATCATGCCAGACCAGTTGTATTATTTGCTGCGAGGTTCATATTATTTTGCCTTAGAAATAGGAGGAGCTAATTTAAGATAGGTAATCATATTGAGCTAGTGTTTAAATTTGATTATTTACTTATACCATAATTCTAAATTGTAGGATTTAACAAGGTCAACAAAATATCATTGAAATTCATATTCACAACGTTATTGTAAATATAATTTACCAAATCATGGAAAAGAATTTGTAAAACAAATGCTATAATTATAATGATCATTTTCAAACTAAAATCCATCATTTCAATGTTGTATTTTGTATAAATGTCCTACAGTTACATAGTATTACATAATCTATCAGCAGACAAATCCACTTAATTTCTCAGTTGTGAATGAGTGAGTTGTTTTTCGTCACACCGGGAATCTTTCACCCATATGTGACGATGAATGTTTAATATTAACATAGATCGATTTAAATGCAATCTAGCATGAAAAACATATGGAAAAGGATTAATAAAAACTGCAGTATATTATTTAATATAAATAATGAAAGGCAACAATAGAAATAAGTATATGATGGTGAAACATTAAAATTTATGACATAAACCAAGTTCCTGTAAAAATGGTAAAATGAGATGCCCAAGAACCTGTTGTAATCAGAATGGATGAAATGTGATATGAGCAATGGACAGGTAGAGCTGTTGGTATTAGATCTCGCGCCATGCCAATTCCATTTTAGATGTTCCATTTTAGTTTTTTTAATTAAGACAAAGATATTTCACAACTTCCGAGCCCAGTATTTCCTAGTTCCAGGCAGCGTGGGTTCTGAGCTCTTAAACCTGCGAGTAAATTACAGGCCAGGGGAGAAATCATTGTCAATTAGTGCTTCAAACCCGTACATATCAGCGGACTGCCACTGATCACAGGCAAACTAGCTGTGTTTTCAAGTGACAAAATCCCTGGCATTACTCTGGCCTAAAAGCCTTGTGATTATCTGCACTAAAGGCTCGAAGGAAGGAGACCTCATGACTCCAACACCAGCTAGTAATATCCTCCCATGCTGTTATACTCAACAGTCCATCTCTCCACTATGCATTATCTATAGAAAAAGTCACACACCAAAAAAATTGTGCTTTAAAAAAAAAGAAATAATTCTGAAATTGATTCGAACAAGAAAATCAAATGTTGACAAATGTCAAATTGAATACGTATGTTTGAAACACTATTCAGCATTTGCTACCACAGCTAACATTACCGCGATCATAAGCAAACAGCGCTGCGTGGGTTGCGGTGTTGGTAGGTTTGTTGGGCTAGCGGAGAGTGGTGAGTATACACAGGCTGAGGGGCAGGGGTCAGTGTTTGAGCCTGAGACTCCACCCTCGGATTGTGACCGCCGCGGCTCCGACACCCCAAGACAAACACGGCTCTCCCGTGTCACATGGCGAACTCGTGTCACATGGCGGACGCGTCACCACCGACTCACCTCCAAGCAGGACTTGTTTTGTTAGATCCAATGAAGGAATTTTAACGAACCTTTTTGCATGTCCGTTCAAAAAAGTTAGCAAATGTTGGAAACAAACACATGCAATCGTCCAGTGGTGTAAGAGTGTTTGCGTTTCCTCCGCGAGGTTGCCAGTAACATGCTAACATTAAACATTTCACTTAGATTTCACATCAACGTAAAATGGGTGGACATTCAAAGTGCAGGCTAATTAGACTGATTCACAAGTGCTTACTTAAACCAGAAAATCCTCTCATTTGTTGAAATAAATGGCACGAACCGCCATGCTTTTATTACGTCAATATTGGACATATTTTCACACGTGGTAAAATCCAATGTTAGGGTGGAAAGTGGCCCTGATGCAACAATGGCGTAATAATTCAAGAACCTTGTTAAAATTACCAGAAAAGAACAAGAATTATATTTTTTTCTCCATATATTCAGGACCCCGAAAATATTTACCAAGTGTTGCAGTTCATCTGAATATTACAATATGAAAGCACCATCATCTTCCTTTGAATATTGTCATTGTGTCTATAATTTCCTACCAGATGACTTCCAGCCAGATGTTCTCAGAGGTAAATACTAAGATACTCTACCATGATTTACCTTACTTATGATGACATAATCATGCAAGATAAATTCAGTTTCTTCAATTTGGAACAATTGAATGGAAAATTGCAAGGAAGTATTTACAATATGTAATTGTGATCAGGGGAGCAATATTGGCCTGCCCTACAGTAGTGTATTGTCCTATCATGCCCTGTAGTGTCCTGTTCTACCGTGCCCTGTACTGTCCTACCATGCCCTGTAGTGTCCTGTCCTAACCTAGAGGACATGTTTTGCGGGGTATTGGGCAGATCTCTCACCAGAGTAGCAGAAGGGAAGTCATTCTCCCGACATTTGATGCCAGTCAATGTCAATACTAACAGCAAATAGACCGAGGCCAGAGATCTACATCCAGGGTACAATGCAAATATCAGAGATTTCTGCATTTATCTGGGATTCACACCTTCACAATGGCGGCTAGACAAACGAGCACGTCATAGTTTGAATCAATCCTGAAAGGTTGTCATAATGACAGCCTCTCTCCCTGTACAGAAAGTCCTGAAACACCAGGATATCTGTGGTGGTGAATGCGGGAAGAAGACAATGCTAGGGTCCATCAATTGTTACATTTCTACATAGAAACTCATCCAACATGATGAAGCCTGTTAAACTTCTATACAGAAACTCATCTAACATGATGAAGAGTGTTACACTTCTACACAGAAACTCATCTAACATGATGAAGAGTGTTACACTTCTACACAGAAACTCATCTAACATGATGAAGATGTTCAATAAAATGCTCACTTTCAAAAAGTAACAATACTTTCAGTGAATATTGAAAGATTTTTAAAAAAAGGTAACATTTGACTAAATTATTTTTCATGAAACATGGGTTAATACAGTTACAGTAGCCTATTCTATACTCTTTGTAAAAGGAAAAATTATTCAATATGTTCCTTATTTCACTGATTGACAAATAAACATTTTTCAACCTTAGCATGATGGAGATGACAGCAGAAGTTTATTTTTTTATTTTCAAATCCAACATCTCCAATATATTATCATATATTCATAATGTTAACTATTCAAAGTGTTTTAATGAAATTTCAAGATTTATATCAATGAAGTCATGAATATATTGTCCTGGTGTTCCAGCCAAACAGAATTCATTAACCTCGACAATAGTTTTGGTGCAGGATAGAACAGGTATTTACACGACGTTGACAAAATAGTGAACCGCAGGCAAACAATGCCTTGGATTTTTCCTACACACATGAAAAAAAATCCACATCTGGATTTTCCGCAATATTACATCTGTACACGTGTTCCCGAGAGACTCGGCCCTGAAACAATGGCGGTGGTGAGGTCAGAGTCTGCCAGTGGTGGGGCTGGAGTCTGGCGGTACGACTCGGGGCTCGGGGCGGCCAGTGCATGCAGACAGGGGAAACTCTCCCTGGGCAACAGACTTACACAAGTCTGCATGCTGTTATTCCAAGCACAGATAGACTAGCATAAGTTTGCATTGTATTATTTTAACCCTCTTCATGCTGGAATAGGCTGCTCTTTGGGGCATCTCTGGTTGCCTTCAGCATGGAGAGGGTTAAGCAACAGATAGACTGGCGTAAGTTTGAATTGTGTTATTTTAAGCAGAAGATTAGAAGTCTCAACACTGTAATTTCAAGCAAAAGATATACTTGCACAACTACACAACTACACCATTAAAGGAATGAATGTTGTGTCATTAGCATTCATTGTGCCATAACTGGGTAACGAGACCAAATTCCATGAAGCGCATTTAGCGAGATGTTATAGCGAGAGCCATTGCAACGTCTTCCTATCTGGAGTACAGGTATCATCCTTGGTTCATCTGTACCAGCCCTGGTTCCTAGGTCGTACTGTAACACACAGCTGTGGCAGACTTTCCTCCAAGACAACCAGATTGTCTATAGTACAATGTACGTATATGCTGTGGAGAATCACCGACTCATGTTTATTCATTCTGTACGTAGAAATCCTCATGAGAATGAAAGAGCAGCCAGAGTTACATGCACACTCTGGGCTTGTATTTACATTTTAAGCTTATGCGTATGATCACCGTTTCATTTCATCACGTTCTATCAATCGACACAGTAGTCCTGGTAGTGCAATGTTACAATGTACCCCAATATCAACACTATTGTATGCGAGTGCCGTCAGACAAACTCTTCTATCAATGGAGGCAGGAAACTCACTGCTCGAACACACAAAAACAAACAAAGGCGTCTTGATCCACAAAACCGTGTCCAATATTACATTGCCACATCAATGAAAGGATACTTCTACATACTGTACAATTTCTTTTGTGTGCTTTTTTAATTTAAATTCAAATTACATTTGACAAGACGAAAGCTACATCTGTCAGAATAAAGCCAGAATGCTTCTCAATACTGCAACAAAATGACAGTTGATGAAAATCCAACTTCAAGGATACTTGCATCCCCTGGGAAACAATGTTTAAATCGTTTGCAACTAATTTCATTGGACAGTTCTAGATTTAATCTCGCAGGAATTAATACTCTGAACCACAATGGTGAATTCACAATAATACTGGGACAGAACCGTCTGTGGAACATAGAAAGTATCTGACAGAGACTCAGTTTCTTGTCTACTTTCGGGAGCATTCAACGCCATTCACCCGTGTCGCTATCTCTTAGCATACTATCTTCCACATGACATACTTTATGGCATGCTGTAATCACTACATTATAAAGCACTACATGCTTTTACTGCCACACCGCAGTCTGCATCATTAAATCTACAAAATAATCAGTTAATATCCGTGGTATTGCTCCCCAAGCTTCAGCCAGATGCTACAGCTTTCCACACAACTGCTTTTAGATGGTTTTCACAAGGTTTAGATGGAGTAATATCTGTTAACTTTCTGTGTGGCGTAATGGTTCTGATTGCCAGGCTTTAAACGCATACATGAACAACTTTATTTTATATATATGAAGAACTGCATTATAATACATCTGAAAAACTAGGTTAAAATTCTAGATAAAAACAAATGTCTGCTTGCCATAATTTAAAAATTAATATAGCCTTTGCCAAACAGTTTGTACAAATGGACTATATCTTCAGCGGTGTCTTCAACTGACATATCAGACTAACTGTATACCCTGTCTTCCTGTGTATAGAGGCGTGACCTTCTGCTATTTCTGTGGATGGCATCCTTTATCAAAGCTATGTTCCTCTCATTGATTCCAATGTGGATACCTTATGACTGGTGGCATATACATCATAATACAGACATATGGTAGAAACATTGGTCATATAACAAGAACAATACTCTTAACAATTCTTAATGTGAAACTTTTATTAAATCAAATCGGTATTTAATAGCCAATTAAATTGACATGATGCAATTTCATGTTTATATCTATGGAAATTGATGTTCGCAGTGGTTTTTCGAATGGTTAATGTTTTTTTTCCGTTTTTTTTTTCTTCTTTTAAACCAATCCTAATACACGTGTTGAATAAATACAACAGAATTGTGGTAAACTAAAGAGGAGGAGATTTGTCATGTGCTTAATGTAGGAGTACAACCCTATACAAACACAGAGTGGGACAGAAACCGCCACTACCAAGAAGTTCCGATCTACAAAAACAGATTTCAATTTGAGTGGAAAGGAGTGCACTATTTTTATTAACAACACATGAATGCCAGCACTATTTGTCTACAATTAATGTCAATCTGTGAAAATGCACAAATTACTTCAGGATTTGAGAACTAAGGAAGTTTCCACCCCGACTAATGCATTGGCGTGTTCTCCCTGTATATCAGCTGATATAAGCCTCCATCAAATGGGCAAATATGGCAGATATGTGCTTTTAATGTGCTCTACATGAGTCCGTTGTTCAGGCCAAATGAAACCCAGATTTGCAAATAAATCCAGCTATTTTGTTGATTGTTCAGCCTCTTTTTACAACACTGGATCGGAGCTGTCTTGCCAGTTATTTGTTTTTCCTTAAACTCGGAAAATAAACATTCTAATCAAATCTCCTCCTGTGCAGCAAGTTTGGCAGATATGAAAAACATGCATTGTGTAAAAGAAAAAAATGGTCTTGCTTTGCCATGAGTAATATGGGATGTGTCATTTTCCTGTCTGAAAAAAAGCACACTGATGAACATATTTTGGGGAAAGCTGTACCAACCTTAATCTACAGTGATGTAAATATCTAGGATTAGCTTGAGTTTTATTGAAATATTAATTCAATGTCACAAGATAAGAACACTTGAGATATCAGCAGGAGCAGAAAGTCTCAAACAATCAGATGGGAAATCTATTTAAGAAATAAGGTGATAGTGCAATAGAAGATGGTTTTGGCATTATCATAACTCGCGTACAAGGCTGCTCGCAGACATTTCTGCATGTTACTGTATATTCATATAGAAAGGTGCACAATAACTAAACAAGCTAACACAGAACTAGTACTACATAGCACAGATCATAGAAAAGAGCATCAGTCCCACTGAACATCTGAAAACTGAAGACTACCAGCAATGTTTTGTGTCATATTGATTGATTAATTGATTGAGTGGTTCATTGATTGAAAACGCACAATAGTGTTTAAACTGTAACTGTTCGGTACTTGTAGCAGGTTGAGCTACATGTTGGTAGAGTGAGCTATATGTTGGCAGAGTGAGCTATGTGTTGGCAGAGTGAGCAATGTGTTGGCAGAGTGAGCTATATGTTGGCAGGTTAGCTACAAGTTGGCAGAGTGAGCTATATGTTGGCAGAGTGAGCTATATGTTGGCAGGTTAGCTACATGTTGGCAGGGTTAGCTACAAGTTGTAGCTACATGTTGGCAAGGTTAGCTACAATTTGGCAGGGTGAAAAACATGTTGGCAACACTGGAAACAATAGCACTAGAGTCTGTGACTTGACTTCATCTTGCAGTAAATGCATGTACACGGGAATATGTCATTCTCAGCATTGTAAAAACATATTGCCCACTTCTGCCATTTCCATGGTTACCAGAAGCTGTCAGAAGGAGATGATAAATTTGTTACAAATTACCTGTGCAACTCTGTTGTAACAACAACTGCAATTCAAGGCAGAATGTTTTTATGGCAAAAAGACCAAAATAAATTATCCTCTGAAACAAACATATAACTTGCCCTTCTGAAATCTTCTAATATTTCAATTCAGATAGATGTACACGATATTAATAATTAAAAGCATATCAACATGGCAAATACCAGAGACTGGTTGTTTATATACAGTAATATGGGCGATAATAAGAAACATAAAAAAGTTAAATGCCAAGTTATTCACAAAACTGGATTATGTTCAAAAAGATATCGTAGCAAATGGATTAAAGATTCCTGCAGTGACATTAAACTCCATAATCACTCACTAAGATAGACAATAATCTTTAAGCTGGACAATGTTTGTAAAGCTGGATGAACACCTTTCTACAAAACTTAAAGAAACAAAGGTAAGAGAAGAAATAGACCACCCACTAAGATCAGAAACATTCTCATTGGTCTGAAATGTTATAACTGTGCAAGTCCCAAAGGTGTATCTACCATACCATAATAAAATTATAAAACCAAAAGAAAAATATGAATCAGTAATATGATGTCATCAGTCAATCTTTCAATAATCTATCAATATTGACAACAAATTATTTGATAGAGGTCAAATTAACACTTAAACTTTTTATTATTTTACATGTTTTATTAATTTTATCTTTTGTAGATAAAGCATCTAGGAAATATGTGTATATTGTAACATACAAAATAAACTAACAATATTGTATTAGTTAATAATGAATAGTAGAATGACTTCTTATATATATATATATGGTACTCTTCTGTAGGTGTGGCTGGGAGTGGTGGGGTAGGTGGAGAGGTGGGGTAGGTGGTTCAGGAGGGAGAGGACAAGACGGGACTTGCACTTTAAGCTAACAGGATGTGCAGCGTTTACCCTCGCACACACACTCTACCACATGATTTAAACAGCATCCAATTTAGCTGGGTTAGACAATAGAAAAAAAATGGCAGGAAGGAATGGAGTTGATGTACGTTTTAATTTCCCGAAATTTTGCTACTCTGCCTTTAACACAAGTTCATTATCTTATTTAATTTACATATGAAATTCTTACTACCTCAACTCATGTTCATGACCGCCTATAACAACAGCATGTTGATACAATGAAAAAACAAGATAAATCAACAACAATAAGAAAGTTAAATAAGAACTGGCTAAGCAGCATATTAATTTCCACTCCAAACATCGCCTACTCTCTTTATTCCTCCTATTTCTGGTGACTTGGGCTCGTTCTCGTTTCCCCCTTTGCTCCCAAACACATTCGAGGAACGATCAAACCTATTTTGTTGCAAGCACCAACATGGCCTAGCGCAGCCTCAGGGGGAAATTCCATGGAAGATCTATTTTCTCTCCTGCCTTCTCTTAGCCCCTACTCCTGCACATTTTCAAGGGGAGGTTAATTGAAGAACGATTTAATCAATGTCTATCTACTGGAGGTGCACCTGGTCGGGCAGGCCCTGGCAGGCCCACACAATCTCGGCAGGCCCTCACAATCACGGCCTCCTTGTTAGGCGAAGGTAAGAGTTCACAGATTGCAGGCACGGCTGTTCTACCTACCATACAGTCTCAATCCCAACCCTTCTATCATAATGTATTCTCCATTTGACCATCAAACACAGATATTCAATTAACCATCATTTCTTGAACTACTGTTTTTGTTACATGAATTCCATATGAATAAGTAGAAAATACAGACAGAATTGTTTCTTCGACAATTCTGTGATCCTGGCTCTCAGCCTTCATATAGCGACTCTTTTTCAAGTCTTGACAAGTTGTGAACATCATTGCATAATAAGCTGCTATCTAATCCATCTAATTTGTCATGACAAAACCATGTTTAATAACTTGGTGACCTTGACAGAAACCTTGACCTCGGATGGATGTGATGACAGGTCAAATGTCAGAGGTCAGAATGCCAGGCATGGTATCTTGAGCCCTTCTAGTAAGCCATGATAAGCAGCTCATTTAGACTGATGTGCAGTAGACAAGGAGTTCACTTAAGCCAGACTGTTTTCAATGGGTTTGCAAATAAAAACTATTTTCTAGCTGGAGATGAGATCTTGAGAACTACAGTCATGCATTATTATATCTTCTTTCCAGGCTCTCCGCCAGTCAGAGTAGATCATTTTTATTCATCAAAATGACAAATGTGTATGTTTATGAATAAATAAAAAAAATATCACTTGATAATGTCTGACATTGATGTATGTAAGTTTCAGACTTCTCGTAGGGGAATATGAACACTTGTCTGCAGAACGACGCTTTTTATTGACATGGGAAGATAGGGTCTCTAAAAGAGATAACATTATATCAGCAAGACAACGGGAATCCACCATTCTGCCAGTGTTGCCCAGCCATATTTAACCTTTACCAACCATCAAATAACAAACCAAAAATTTGCCTGCTATTTTTCTCAAGAGGTGCCGTGATCAGGCTCAGTGCATGGTCATGTGATCCAGCTGACCTTTGTGATTTGATGCCAGGAAAAATAGGAAACAGCTTGCTATTATTATATATGTATGTCAATAATATCAGTGCTATATTGGAACAGCTTTCACATGTTTTTACCAGGCCGGCCCATGATAGCTATATCTACTGTATTGAAGTATGTACTAATACATGTAATTTTACATTAGACCATTATTTTTTTTTACATTTAGTGATGCTATTGTTTGGGACCTTTTCCAAACATTTTAAGTTGTTATTAAAAAGTATGCAAAAATTCCAGCTTGAGTCAATCTTTTCACTATTTAAGGTTTCATGTCATAATTATCTGGAAATTAATCAACAATATGCATGATGTATTTATACAACTTGTAGGTGAAAATAGTGCTTCAATAACGAACCTGATATACTGTACTTATACAAGGAAAGTCAGAGAATCCATTATTGTCTGCGTAACTCTATCCATATTGTATATATATCTGAAGACATGAGCTTTATTATTTCAGGGAAGGTTTCAAATCCAATTACCATATATCTCTGAATCTAATTAAAGGTCAAAAGGCATGTAGATTCTCAAGATATGTCACTCAAGTAGAACATCCCTCCATAAATCATTGGTAATTGACATGCTAATCATGTGGATATATCTCATAGCTTGAAGTAGCCACAGCTTATCTATCACCAAGCAATCAAGTCATGTGACTTGCACACTTGCAGATTATTGCAGTTTTCCATTCAATCTTGCTGTTCCAAGCCATTCAATCTTACTGTTCCATTCAATCTTACTGTTCCATTCAATCTTACTGTTCAATTCAATGTTGTTCTTCAATTCAATGTTGTTCTTCAATTCAATGTTGTTCTTCCATTCAATCTTGCTGTTCAATTCAATCTTAGTGTTCCATTCAATCTTACTGTTCCATTCAATCTTACTGTTCCATTCAGTCTTGCTGTTCAATTCAATCTTGTTCTTCAATTCAATCTTGTTCTTCAATTCAATCTTGTTCTTCCATTCAATATTGCAATTCCATTCAATCTTGCTGTTCAATTCAATCTTAGTGTTCCATTCAATCTTGTTCTACCATTCAATCTTGATGTTCAATTCAATCTTGCTCTATGCTATACTGTATTTGTCGGGTTTTACGACTATTCAGGTTACATTCTGAAGTGCTGTTTGGTAAGAGATATTCCCAGACGATTGCCAGACAGAACCGGACAGAACCAATAATGTTAGTCTTGCTTTTTCAAGCTGCAGAATGTTTACATCTAGTATTTCTAGATCTGCCAGTGGATCTCGTACAATGAAGTGGAGGCAGGAAAAATACTTGTATATACAGCAGTACGTGTGTAGGTAATACTTGTATGTGTGGGACCTCCACTCAATATCCAACAGAAATAATACAGACATGACTGTATACACAGATGGAAATGGCTGTGAATATTACTAGAGAATTTATGTACTATTATATTAGTTGATGCATGCAATACATGGAATGGGAGATATATCACAATACTGTGGTGTGTCTGTGTGCGTGGGAGGTGGGATGGAGATGTAGCATAGCATAATACTGTATGCTAGTTCCGAGTATAGATGTATGAGTCTATTGTAATAGGTTTCTTACAATATATACAAAATACTACTTAGTAAGTTAGTAAATAATGCCTCAAAATGAGTAAGATAAGGGGGGTATATGACTACTAGTATATAATACTAGGGTGTGAATATGGAGTTTAACGTCGCTGCGGGAATCTTTCACCCATTTGCGACGAAATAATACTAGGGAATGTCAATGAAAAGGGGTATGTTACAATATACTGAGTATATGACTATATTATCCTAGGGTATGAGTCCATCAGAAGGGGTATGTTACAATATACTGAGCATATAATCCTGAGAACTGACAGGATCAGATGAGGAAACCTGATAAGGGGAGGGGAAAGGGGGGCAGTAAATTCAGTGAACCCGAGAAGGTAGATATCACTTGGTTATGCACGGATATGATATGCTGGAGGTTGTAAGACTCTCCTGTTTCTCAGCGGTGCTCCTGACTGTCATGTGTGATGGATGGGGCTGTAAGAAGACCCTCCTCCAGTCCTCAGTCCTCTCACTGTCACCAACGCAGTCCCAGCCCGCTCAAGTCGTATCTCTCCCCATCTCTCACCGCTCTCTTTGTATGACAGGATCATCATATTTTCCACACAACTGATAAACAGGCCACAAAATTCAAGATGGCTGAACGTGCACAATGCAAGAAAGAAGAAGAAGGTGACTTTGGTGATGTGCGAACCAATCTCTGGCCTCCCCTCCATACATCAACCTCCTTACTTCCATTGTTAAACTCAGTTTTAACTTACACCACAGATTTCTAAGAGATGGGATGTATAAAAAATAGTACTGAAAAGTTACACTGAAACTGATACTGTTTCTTATTCAATTGTACTTTTCAAAATATCTTATCTCCACATTAAATCTCAAAATCTTGATTACCTCATTTCAATTTATCATTGTTAACTTTAACGCCCATGAATAATTAAAATGAAGTTACATTGGATAGCACTGGGGGGGGGGGGGGGGGGGGGGGGGGGGGGGGGGGGGGGGGGGGGGGGGGGGGGG
>JAUTBQ010176699.1:13046-25083 GCA_032361185.1 Lepetodrilus ovalis
CCCCCCCCCCCCCCCCCCCCCCCCCGCGTACACATGAAGCATCCCAGTTCCAGCAGTTGTAACTACGGGCAGATAGACCTCATGTACAGTGACAGCCCCAAATCTACCTCCAGCTCTAGAGAGCGGCGAGGGAGAATACACAGCAGCCTCGTAGGTAAACATCCCGCTTCTATGCAAGTTAATCCCTACACCAGTCAGTTTAACAAGTGAGCCGTTAGTTGGGAACTTCATAAGTTAGGACACTTAATACCATGGTAATCTCGGGCAGAACTATTTCATCAGGTGATCACTATTGCCCACTTTAAACTCTTACAAATCAGAAAGGCGGGGTTGATAAGCGCAGATTAGCCGACTCAATCAGACCTGTTTGCGTTGGGATTTAGAGAAATTTGATCACTGGATATGGACACAAGCATGCAGTAGTTGGTGAACAGCCTCTCTAACACAGGAAGGTGTACAGTGGTGTTAGCCGTATAGACAGTAGATACAGCTAAAGTCGTGTGTATCATAGAGCCACAATTTGGATACACCATGTTGTTTCAATAAGTATTTCATAACATAAAAATAAATTCGGAAATAATTTTCGGAATAACATAAACATTAACGTAAAATGACCATGTTAACCACACTATATTATGTGCTATTCAAAGAGTTTCAACAGTTCATATGTTGTGCTCTGGAGAAAAAAGGTCAAAATTCATGAAATTTCAATGAATTCTGAAACAAAGACAACTCTCTTGAAGACTACTAGTGACATTTGTCTGTAACATGTGACAGGTGACTGTAGGGTGTGGATATTACTGGCAGAACAATGCTGCTTCCCCATGTCACGTAACAACCACGTATCCACGGCAACCCACTTCCAATGCATGGCTATTGCTGCAATTTATCAAGAATAAGTCTTGGGTTACCATGGTTGCTATGCCTATCATTGCTTTCTCCAGTCTAATTTTACTGTTTGATTGTATCATTACATAACACAGCACAAGTCTTCTAGAATAATGACGAAGAACTGTGGCATTCTCAAAATGTTAACTGTTGTTATTATCAAATGTTAATAGATGTCTATTTTTACGAATACGAAACTGGCTTTATTTGTTTTTAAAATCCAATAATCCTTTCAAAAATATAATGACAGAACAATATGAGTGAAAACCTATCATTTCTCAAATATTCTCATTTCTCATTGATGATTCAATGTGCTGAAATATCTTGCCAGAACTGGTCATGAAGGTTGTAACTGTTTGTACAAGAAAAGAAACAATATCCTTTGACATTGCAGCATTCCTTCTTAGCAGAAGACAGATGACTACAAGACAGACAGACAGACGACCTGTCTACAATACACACGGACAGACAGCAAGACACACAGACAAACAAGATGGCTGAAGACTTGCGGTGTGTATTTGTAAAGATGGCGGATATGTACAAGGAGTATGACATCCCTGGGGGACAGGTGCACAATCACAGAGCCCCCTGGGAGAGACAAGCAAACACTGGCCCTACAATGGGGGGATAACTCAGCCCATATAACAGTCACAAACACCTGGCTGTAAGCAGGGCCCAGTGAGTGACAGGTATTGGGCAGTGATGGAGGATGGTTCTGTCTGGTTGTAGTCTGGTGAAGTCTGGAACATTCCACGTGATCAAGGTGGGGAAACAGACTGGACAAAGATGTAAAGGATTCCTGATCTATTGGTTGCTGACAGAGATCAAAGTCTGCGGTCAGTTGTTGCCCACCTTGTGTCCAGTCACGGCAACAGTTGAAACAGGTGCAGATAACTATGCCCACAGATGTAGAGGTCCAAGACCTCATGGTCTATGGTCTGGAATCAGCAGGCGGATGATCAGACAATGCAAACTATCACACAGATAGATATATATGCAGTCTATATTGTGTATTATCAGTTTGGTAGGAATAATCAGGATGTTTACTGGGACTTTTTCTCAATAAGTTTGTTTTTCACTTCCACAAGAAAATGTATGAAGACCATCATACACAAGAAGCAAGTTGAAACATTCCATTCCTACAATGATGTGGAATTCATTAAGAGTATTTTGTGGCATTAATGAAAACCAAACCAAGACATCTTTTTACCCTCATTGCTGAATTACTGTATGATATGACGTGGAGGTTTCCCTATCTGAACAGATCATATTAGTGTTGATTTAGTATGTGACATGACCTCAACAGCCTTCCACATACCAGAACATGATAATTTATTCTCTGTGGTTGAATTTTATGTAAATGTTTTAAGGCAGAAGATACCATGACAAATTAATTTGGGAAACATCAAACTTTTGAAAAATAAAATGTTTAGAAAGTAAGTTCCAACAAACATTCAGTTAAACTGTCTCTCTGTTGACTCAGTCATAATCGCTGTAGTGTGGTATCAATCAAACATCAGACATATGCTGTCAAGACAGTTCGCTTGACTTGATGTACACGCGAAGTCATCACTATGTAATGTGACAATAAATACATGATCACAGTTTATGATTCAATTAGACAGATGTGTTGTTATTGTTCATTAATTGAAATATGTCTGTAATCTGTCACTTTCATCTAAAAGCATTGAAAACATTGAAGTAATATCAGCTGCTACATTTAGCTATTCTGGAAAAGTACATTTTTTCGCTAAAGTACATTCGGTAAGCAGCAATTCACCATTAATAAGACGAACATGAAAATATACCTTACACAACAGTGGTGCAGAGATGGAAAATAAATAGCCAAAGAGACTTTGACATTGAAGTTTGAAGCAAGATAATATGTGGTAATATCACATGGTATGACTGAGACAGGAGAAGACAACTGGCTATCATCCAGTACCAAAGATCCAGACATAACATGTAACTTAGGTGAAGCATGTCCAATGACGCCGTTTACAAGACTTCATACCTGTTCATTATTGACGAAGCCAGTCTCTACATTCCACCTACACCACGCGTACAAGCAGGTTATTATTGTATAAATACATGTAGCATACAAACATTGCTAAGTATGACTAGTTGTCTAGAAGATAGCACCACTGCAGAACTTCCTGCAGTGAAATATACTTTTCATAAAATGCACAAATTGGCAATACCCACATTTGTTTAAAACAGTTTTTCATTGTTCAAGACACGAAAACAACTTTGTCTATATCAGACCCAGCTGTCAACCTAGAAATCAGTCGACACACTCAATTACAGTCAGTGTGTTCTTACACTCGTTTGTTTTCCAATACAGAACTAAAGGTGACCAGCGTAATAAGCTAGGTAGCGTACTCAGTTTCCATGGTTACATCATTACATGTGCACAATCTCTCGTACTTACCAGGCACGCTGTTGTTCAGACACTGCCAGAAATCCGCCTGAAACATGGAGATAAATGTCTGTCTGTACGCATTGTGAAGTCCAACAAAAAAACATAGAAATACATCTGTGTTACAATCGATCACTTCTAGTTGTTTACTTACAGTCACAGATAAGTTCTACAACACTAAGATAGACAATAGATGCTCCAAAAAAAGAAGATATATACATGACTAAAACATTAGTTCTACATCTAAGTGATAAAAGTGTAAAGTGATTTTGTTTGATTTAACCATGTTTATGTATTTCTTAGCTCTTTCCCTGAGGTTACAAAACGTTTTGAGTATGACTTCATCACGGTCAAGTATGACTTCATCACGGTCAAGAATGACTTCATCAGTCAAGTATGACTTCATCAGTCAAGTATGACTTCATCAGTCAAGTATGACTTCATCACGGTCAAGTATGACTCCATCACGGTCAAGAATGACTTCATCACGGTCAAGTGTGACTTCATCACATTCAAGCTCAAATTTTATAAAGGGATTTCTGCGATCGAAATTAACACTAGTCCACCTAGCCCAGGCCATTTCTCCCATTTGCTTAAAGGTATCCTTTAAGGACTAGTAGAAATTTATGTATTTTGTTATTTTTATCACTATTTGGACTAATAAGTTTTAAAGTTAATTTCGATCCCTGGGATTTGTGAACAAAACTTTAAGTTGATCATGAAATCATAGCCAAAATGGTTTTGTAATCTCGAGTCCAGATTACTAATGGAATTATATAATACTGGAAAATCTCTTCTCTATTTTTAAGGCAGTATTGAATAAATCTATATTGGATATATTGAACCAGAACATCTGTATTGCATATACTGTACATTATCAGACATAGATATGACCATGAGAGAATTGAAATCAATCTAAATTCCTCTTTAAGCTTATACACACTATTCTAATACACTGTACTTCCTTCTCACAACCCCAGAACCACACTGAAGGTTATTCATGCATAACCAAGAAAGTAATCAGATCTTGATTGTTTAATACTTTTATAATATCCAGATTCAATCAGGAGCTGGAGTACCAATCAGTTCAAACTGACCTATTTATCAAAATGTCACATAGCTACGGCCTGGCCTCCAACACTGAGGCACATCAAACCTTATTAGAAGTTATTCACAAAGACTTTTATTCAAATTAGTGCAGAGGAGTGATTAGGTAAATCAATGTAAGAGAAGTGTTCAGTAACAAGCATGGGCTACTTCCATCCATGACCAGCAACTGCATCCAGTCAGGTCTTAGCAAGCAGCAGAAACCTTGCCCCTAACCACCCAAGGTCTTCACTGTCCCCTGAGGTCTTCACCATCCCCCCAAGGGCTTCATCGTCCCCCAAGATACCAATAACTGTTGAGATAGTCCCAGGACAATTATATTAAACGGCCAATATATTCACTGATAATTCAGGGAGTGATCAAGGACGACATTGACCACTAACAACAGTCTCGTATTGACCACTAACAACAGTCTCGTATCACTTGCCCTCTCATCCAATCAAACTCATCTCCACTCCCAGGCTAATAAACAGCAAACTATGGCCACTATTCTGACTGCCTGTGAAGGATTCATCAATGCCAGGTTTGCAGGTTATTGTATTCCCGGCAGATCTACATGTACGCTAGCCTGGTACTTGTAGGACGTCCTGGCAGTCAGTCCTGAGATTGGGCCTCGTTACTATCTCGTACTAATTACTATTTGTATATACTGTGGTCAAGTGGGCATGTGATGACCAGTTCATCCTCTCCTAAACTGACCAGCAGGTCAATCGTGACCAGTATTATTGCTTTAATGGAAACGGGAGTCAGGTTCTCTGATGCCAATAAAATATTTATTTCATATATAGGTTCCCTAGCGTTGTAAAAATATCCCACAAATACAACCTGAATGGGAGAATTCAAGGGTAAACATAAGTATGATTACATCAATAATCACTAAGTGAGACACATATTTATAGACTTTCCAATTGAGACACAACATACCTAACGAGAGAAACAAACACACTTATGGTTTATAGAATTGAGTTACCATGGTAGTTATATACAAGGTGATGATAATAAGAGTTTGCCCAGGGAATACTACTGCTCAGGTTGATGATGATTGGACTCAAGAGATGACCTTTAACTGTACAGTCAACCCCTGTTTATCTGGACGGTTGTGGACCCAGTAAAATTGTGCAGATAACTGAATTTCAGGATGTCTGAATTTGGCAAGAGTTACCCCTAGTTCATGTAAATGAATAGACAAACAGATGACTTCACTTAATGTATCACATTATGATGCATTTATTGTTGGCAGCCTATTGAGTCCAGTCTAACTGACAATGATTTTCAACAGTGTTTGCAATTGCTTGATATTACCACAACTTTGTTTTCAATGGAAATGGCATTGATTATTCTTGACAGTTTTAATAATGTACTGAAACCAAATCGTTGTTGTCAAAACACTGTCCTTTTAATGCCACACATCAATCTAATCTGGTTTGACCGTGATCTCAACAACATGGCTGCCTTACCTAATTTGCAATAACAAACAGCTAGTCTACTAACAGCGGACTAATTAGCAGTTCCTTAATCGTCAAGTTATTTGAAAACTTATTATAAGTAATTTGCGTATTTAGTTCCTGGTTATGTCCGACCATAAACGGAAAATAAATTTCCAGTTATCGGAGTAATAAAATATCTGAACATATTGGTTTAAGTAAAAACCATGTGGATAGCAAGGAAACTGGTTATCTGAAGTCCAGGTACACAGGCATACAGGGGCCGGTCGACTGTACGGTTGATAAACTCACCAGTGTGCTAGGACAGTGTTCGGCAGTCGTCAACAGTTGCTGCATCTGCTGTATCGACGTCCGCTTTCCATTCTGCAGCACCTGCAACAACAACATCAACAACATCTTAGACAATATAGTAGTACTAGCTGTGAGGTAATGTTCCTGATGTCTATACAAGACCATGACATAAATGTATACAACGTTATGTTTCTCAATTGGTCAGGTGCTAAATGAGATTAGATATTCAACCACATGTTGTTATATAGGAAAACATAACAATTTAGATTACATTAGCCAAACAAACTGTCAGTTTCTTAACTCTAATTGTCTTAATATGACTCGTCACTTCTACAACACCTATACCATGTATATTAGTAGATGTTATAAGTCATGTGTTCTTCATAAACTTTCCCTTAATCATGGCTCAGTAAGGATTGTCCGCCTGTCCGGGACAGGTATTATCTACAGACGGACATGTGGAATTATCCCAGAATAACAAGCCCTTTATACCATGTTTACCTAGTTTTATGTTTCATAGGACACAGGGACAGGTGCCCCAAAAAGTTAATGCAGAGCCCTATTAATATTCATAAAAACCTCATCAAGAATGACATAGGTACAAAAAAAAATTAAGATTCCTCAACAATGAGAAATATGCTTTTTAGTATATAATATTATAATATAATATTTTCCATAATAAAGCAAATCAAATACAAATGTCAGTGTAACTTCTGTTGTAGGGGTCAGGAGAGTGGCTAATAGTACTTATCATATCACAAAAATATATATGCTTTGAAAATTGTACAAGCAAGAAATATTATTAACTGCTTGCATCAGATAAATTGTTCTTTTCAACTAAAAGATCTGAAATATGAATGCAACTTATGTTGTAGATGAAATATTTTACTGTTGGAGGTGGGCTTAATACATTTACATAATGTGGTACTGCCACTTTTGTCATACCACCTGGCATACCATGCCATTCATATCATGATACCATCAGCCTCCAGATGCACAGAAACCCTCACTTTCTCTCTCTCTCTCTTGCTTTTATCTCCCCATCCAACTATCTCTTTCTCCCTCTCTCTTTCTCTCCCTCATTCTCTCTCTTGCACTGACACTAAACCATATGTGAAGTTCCATAGATACATTTAAAACCTTCCTTTTCAGATTAGAAAAAAATATATATTTCAAAGCCCTGAATAACAATGGCAGACTGAACGCTCCCAGATTGCTACACCTGATGCTGTATGGCATGGATCTGCTGCTGATTCCTTCACAGATATAACCCCAACTCAGACATAACCCCCAACTCACATGCTCCATGTTCTGTAGGGGCCTACCCTGTACCATTGAGTAATACGGACACTAAGTAGTCGCACAATGACATGAATCGCCAAGATTTAAGAGTAGAATGTGCTTAGAGTGTTATAATATTGAGGGGTTTGGGGCACTGGTTGTAACCCTGTTATGACGGCTTAACACAGGTATGATGGTATGACACTGTTACCACTGGTTACTATCATACAACCAGACACAGCTACCACTGGTTACCATCATACAACCAGACACAGCTACCACTGGTAACCATCATACTACAGTGTTAAACCATACAACCAACTTGGTATCAGAATAAAACTATAATGCTGCTACTGTTTGTCCATGGTTTAATACTGTCAGTGCTACCACTGGTATAGTACAGATTAAAATCCTTTGAAGTAGCCTCTCAGGCTCTATTAATCATCTTCAAGAAATGACAGCGCAGGGGACTTGGTTCAGTCTGTATTCATTATGATGAGGAATGGTGGGGCCTGGAGATAAGACCAGTCAGAGTGGGTCATTGAAGAGCAATTAGAACAGCAAGTGAGGTGAAATGTCTTGCCTCAAAGAGATTTGGCCATGTCAGGGAATGCAAGACATATTACCCCTTAAATCCCGCCATGGAATAGCCCGATCTTTGATCATTGCTCTATCACTTTCCACTACGGGGGTAACATGGTTAGCATGGCTGATGGGCACATTTTTCAATGGGGATTTTCTTCCTTATCACAAATGATCTGCTTTTAAAATCTCCTTTGTAAAATGAAGATAACATGTTTATGGTGTTGAGTGGATGTATTGATTTATCCGGCTGAAATTGCATGCTATAACATGAATAATGCCAATAGGTAACAAAGTCACGCTACTTCACCAATGCCTACAAATGTTACATATCTTTTTATTTTTTTTAAATTTAGGTTTATAGCCACTTCCAAGATCCTTTCACTTATATTATGACATTTCAGTTCAAGGCAGGAGATAACCTGCAACGTTTCCTATTAAATAACTACAGACATACCATGATATACACAGGTGTCATACTAGAAATATAGTATAGAATTTGTGTATTTGTACATATCACTAGGAATTATATTGTAATTATAAAGGGTTGATATAAAATATATGTATTCACATTTACTTGCAAATTGCATTTAAACAAACAAAATTATTACAAAATAACAATGTAAAAGGTAAATCAGAGCTGCTGCTCATCATTTTGGACTAGATTTCAGGCAGAAATACAAAATGTGTACATTACATGTACTTGTACATTGACTTTCACAAATGGTAACCTAACAATAAACTAGGGTCAGTGATGAATTTCTGAATGGTTGATTTACTTATGAAATATTAGTGTATTTTAATGCTTAAAATGTTGCAGTTTAAAATGAAAGGTTGTACAATTTATGCACCTTAATTTACACACACAAATGAGTCTGGTCTTTGCAAACTGTACTCATATAAAGATATTTGAGCATACGCACACCCCTGGTAGAGCCTAGAGGGCCATACTGTTATTCAAATCTCCAGTCTGTCTACTCCACATAATCCAGGAGCAGGTTTTGTTCACACAGGGTCGAGTCGATGACATGGATAAAAGTTAATGCACTCTACATACATACCATGTATACAAAACTAAAAGGCAGTTGATCACCTGACCTCGATGCTGATCAAATTACCTGTGACATGCTATGATATATATTATCGGCCATGTTTCCCTTGTCAGTACTACTCCAGGATTGGGTTGACTTTCATTCGGAACAATAACTCATGTCAGACCAGTCAAGAATGGGGTTTACGGGGAACTGCCTGGGAAAACTGATCCTAAAAGCTGAATTAACCCCAATACCACACCTAATTACTTGTTCATTAATTAATTAATTTCATAGTGAACATGAGACAAAAATGTCAACATTCATTCCATTGATTTAATGCCAGGGAACAATGAAGTTTGTCTCTGTCATATGTCAGTGTCACAATCAACGTCGCTATCATAAGTCAGTGTCATAAAGAATGTGTGTATAAAACAACTGCTTCAACCATGACCATGATAACAGTGGCAAGCATGAGTGCTAACAAGTGTTAATATTAACTCAGTTCCTTGTACGATACACAAGATACAGATCTACAACTCACACTGTAATGACATTCCTAGATTAGTCAACGTCTAACACCAGTGTTGTATTTGCAGAGAAGAATAAAAAAACAATAGATATAAAATTCATGACAATTCTTCTTCATATGTCTGGGTGGCCCAAGTTAAAGTGTCTTTAAAACTAAGCAATCCATATCTGTACATTGGGTGTGTCTGTGTTATCTTAAGATATTAAATAAGTAAAATAACACTACATTTTTTTATCATCTGTCTCCAATCCTTGATTCTTGCAACTACATAGAACTTCCAATATATGTTGTGTGATGCCTACATGTGTGATGTCGTGTGAGTGAGGATGTCATCAGACAAGTGTTCAAGTATTCAATTCAGTGAAATATTTAGTCAATTGAGTGATAAAATCAACCAATTTCCAAATGAGTGAGATTTTATTAAATGTGTGAGGTTTAATGTTGAGTGATTTAAGCAAATGAGTGAGATTTAATTAGATTTGTGAATGAGTGGGAGATTTAATCAAATGACATAAAGAATTACTATCTAATTCTTCCCATCACATTATCAAGCCACACATTTTTACAATCTGGAAAATAACTCCTGCACCATGGATGTTTCTACATTTATAACAGTCAGGAAACACCTCTGGGGGATAGACATCTATCAAACGTGCCTACCAAGATCACATTATTCAATTGTTAGTTAATATCCCTGAGGACAACTCTCTGCAGTCATTTGGTTTTCCCATTAGCAGTTGATAGTCTGGATGTCTTCTGAGTTATACAGACAGGACCGGGTAGTCGCACTCACACACGCACATGCATGCACACACACCAAACATGCACGACAAGGTTCTGATGGCAAAAGCCTGTTCTGACAGGAAAACAACACCATTTTCAATGAAGGAAAGTGTGTTCATAACAGCTTTGCATCCAACTCTTTGCTTCTACACCACAAATCTGTAGTGTGTTATTATAAAAGTCGAATCTATGATCAGATAATAAACATGGCAACACTATCAATAACAGTCATTGAGTCAATAGATTTATTGTTTTGTACTGCCATTCAAAATGAACATCATTCTGTTTAGCCGATTCCTGGACACTGCTCTGAATTTCTTCGTCGATTACTGTCCTACCCACACGATTAATCAAAAACTTTTAATATTGCTAGATTTACTCATATTGTTGTCATCATAAAGAAATAACACATTATTTATTCTTTGGCAATGGGCCACACTGAATACAAGCTATGGTATAACAGAGTATGACAATGGAACAAGTCCATGCACAATTATTCTCATTGACACCAGCATTGGAATCGCTGGATGGGTACCAGGACACAGAGAAAGGACAAGGTAAGACACAGAGAGGACACAGAAAGGACAAGGCATGACACAGAGAGGACACAGAAAGGACAAGGCATGACACAGAGAGGACACAGAGAAAGGACAAGGCATGACACAGAGGGCAACACATACTCGGATACAATCGCATCAAAGCTCAACTCGCACACCGAGACCTGGATCTACACACCACACGGACACACTCTCCGTCACAAACACACTCCAGCACAAAACACACTCCCCACAAAGGTTTGATCAATGCTGGCCAATTAGTCTACAACCAGGACCTTTTTGACACCAGCAAACTGTAACAAGCCCTCTCAGTCCCACACTTGTAGACTGGACTAACACAAACACCGACACCGAGTACAACACACACCAAGCTTTTCACCAGAAGTTTACAGTGTGACAACTGATATGTCTTCAACTTAAAATGTTCATATAATATTATTTTCACAAGAATTATTTTAATAAATATGCCGATTTCAATTAGTTTTATTTTCCCCCATTTTTTTTACTCCAGACATCTGTTAGTGTCATATTTATTTTCAAATTAATTTATCGGCTGGTAATGAAATTAAAATCTAACATGTTCTGAGGCTATGGGTAGATCAACAACCATGGAATCTAACCGTCGCACCTCCACGACAATATAAACGTGCCGGATACCACCGATTATTAAATTTTTCATTTTGTTCAGCGGCCACTGATTAATTCTGCACATATCTGTAATAATAGGAGCTGACTTGGGCACCCCTGGTGGCAAATGCTATCAGTCATATTCAAGGCATGAATCCCCCTTTTATACTCTACAGTGGGGACGCTTTCTTCAAAGACGGCCTCCACATGATAATGAGAGACAGACAGTCAAGCTGATATCAAAAGCTGCAATATTGCATCTCCTCCTATTGTGCGCTGGTCTGGCCGTGTAAGAGATGCCAGATTTACTACGGACAGCCGGTGCTCATGTTTAGGGAGGAATTTCATTAAGATATCAGAAATATCCTGGTTTGAAGAATGTCAAGAGAAATATATATGCTATTTGGAGTTTGTGTAACACAGTGCCCCCTCGATATAAGGCTGTTCGATACAGAGCGGATTCGGATATAAGGCTGGGTCAGATGTGGACCCCA
>JAUTBQ010176700.1:0-11291 GCA_032361185.1 Lepetodrilus ovalis
GGTACTGTACCGGTATATTGTACCTGAAGTAAATACCGGTACGAACCGGTATACCGGTATATTGATCCAGCCCTAGTGTTTGAGCTGTTTTCAAAATACATGTACTGTATAATATTCAAAATAATTTCGCTAATGTCACTCAGTTTTACGGCAGTAAGAAAACCTGCAACAATACATCCACTCTGGACTTTGATGCCGAATAGACTGCATCCATGTGCAAACCAATATCGCACAGAATAGTTGTTGCCACAGCTGATTGTAAGTTAATCTGTAGAGACCTGCTACAAGGGTACATCCATTGCATGAAACACTTCCATGACAAAACTACTTGAGAATCTGGTTAGCTAAAAGTATTAGAGTGATAAAATTGATTCATTAAAGTTGATGCAAACAGACTTGCATTTGTAGCTAATCACAAGAATTTGACCTATACAATAAATTGTAGCTACAACTATTCTGAGGTACGGAGCCCTAATCAGCCAACGACTACATTTGTAGTAAAGTAGTGTAGTGTATGACAATGTATTGGTGTAGTGCAGACTGACTACAGAATCTGACTCACCGATGACCTGTACTTAACGCCCTCTATCAGCTGGTCCCGCGACTCTTCGATGACGCGACGTAATGGAATGTCCAGCATCCCTGACAGAGAGAATCCCAGGTCCAGGCCGATGGAACACAGCTGAAACACGGAACAGAACATGAGCGTGTTCTCAATACACTCGGTGACTGCTCTGCTAGCTACATGTGGTAATGGTTCCATTTACTATCGGACATTCCAGATGACAGAATTGAACGACAGAATTGTACGTCCGATAGTGAAGAGGGCCATTTCCACAATGTTTAGCTAGATGAACTACGTTGACTCTGACCCTGGGAGGTATCCATTTCTGAAATATTGTGTTCAGGGGTCCTCAATGCCCCTTCCCATGTTTAACCCTCTACATGCTGGAGGCAACTGCAGATGTCCTAAAGTGCAGTGTCTATTCTAGCATGGAGAGGTAAAGGCATTAGAATGAATGAATTGATGCTTTACATCGCAGTGGGAATATTTTGTCCATAGTTGACGATAATGGCATTGGACCTGTGGAATTTAACCATCAACCTGCTGCAGACAACTGGAGATGCCCTCAGGGAGCAGTCAGTGAATGTGATTAGTCCAGCATGGAGAAGGTTAAAGGTTATGTGTATTTGAACAAGATCACGTGAGGATTGCTTATGTAATTTGTGAAAGAATGTGAAAGAAAAGCACAATGAGGGGGGATAACTCTTGCAGCAGTGGATTTTGCAATCAAGCAATGCTGAGAGAGAGAGACAGAGACAGACAGAAAGAGAGAGACACAGAGAGAGAGAAGAGGCAGTGAAGAAAGGAAAGTTGGAATGATGGAGAGAAAAGTGGAAAATGAGTGCGAGAAGGGGAAGTTAAGGAATGACAGACAGGCTACCTCAAGACAGTGGTCCTTGGCCATCTGGACACACTCAGTAATGGTGGTCAGACTGGACTTGCTCTCAAACACCTGGCGGCAGAACGTGGCCACAAACATGTCCAGCTCTTGCTTGGACCAGACCACAAATGCTGAAGTTGATGAAAATTAAGTTACTTAAACTTGATTGTATGAAATTATACGTACAAAAAGAAAATCTGCACACATAACAAGCTGTACACAAAATGGAAATTTCCAATTTCACAACTCTGTGAATTAAATCAATGCATTCTGTAAGAGAAAAAAGGCAGTTCTTCAATGTTCAGATAATCGTGACATTCCTAGTTACAGATAATTTCATTGAACCAACTCACCTGAAAAGCAGCCGTAGTGTTCTGGGAAGGCTTTCATGAATTCTCGCGCGGTCTCCGACAGACTGGAGAAAAATACACCACACAAACACCGGATGTACAGCGCCGTCGCGCCTTCGAACTTCAGCTGCCGGATGTTGTACTTGATGATGGCAGTCCGATTTTTCAAGAACAGATCGCAAGCCTGATAAAAAGAATAATTCAGGGATAATGAATCATATTGTTATAGCAAACTTCATCTTTCATTGGACTAAGAATGAGATTAAATTTGTAATGTTGGGCCCATTCCAGGTAAATTTACTTCACAACATAAATTGTAAAAGAATATTAGACATTGAGATAAAGTCAAATTGGAAAAACAAACCATGCTGTCGAGAAAGTATTTTTATTGACATAGCTAGAGTTATTCTGTAGCTTTCAAATGCAAAATTGCTTATCATAAATGGGTTTTTTAACTTGTAACTAAATACATTAGGCAGAACACAGTAGAACAGTGTTGACAGAACAATGACGATAACTACATTGCCACATTACAGAAATTGCATTCTATCATGATTGCATCATAAAGGTAACTTTCACAAACTTAGATGCCAGGCTCAAACAGTGTTCGAAATTATCGCTGGAAACTTACTGGCCTGAATAATAATACAAATAACAAATGCTTACAAAAAACACAAATTTCTACTGGTCATTATGATACCTTTAGCATTGGGAGAAATGGCCGGGCCAGGATAATTTTGAACACTGGGCTCGTGGGTCAGGATTTGAACCTTGGGCCTTTGGTGCTGAAGTCCAATGTTCTACCATTGCACCAACATTCACCTCCCCTCAGTCAAATAGTGGCCATAAATACCAGTTCATGATCCTTCAAAACACTACTTTACATTAGACAGAAACCAGTCAAGAACATATAACAAGACTGGTTTTCTCACCTGTGCCGACTTCCCCAGCCTGATGAGCTGAGTGACAGCGCGTCTGGCCGCCCGAGGTCCGCCTCTAAGTGACCTCTCAGGGGACACCTGCAGCTCACTCATCAGGCCTTCGGTCAGCTGCTTGACCCGATGCTCGATCCGCGCTCGGAACTCCTTCACGTCCGGAGTCTTTGGACAGTCCTTCAGATGACCGTTGGCTGGAAGTAGCCGGCAAAGTAATAATGAAAACCATAGCTCCATACCAACATTTTGAGTTACTTGCGTGCAGGAGTATAGTCAGGGCAAGTTGCAAAGGCACCAAAGGTGCTATATGCTAAAATCTAGCTTGCCCACAGTGTGATTTTTATATGTCAGGCATGTGTTAGAGCCCTGATACAGTTATGCCATAACAATCCTAAATACATAGACCATTGGTTGAAAGAAGTAAGAATGTTAAGAAAATCTAAATAACAATGGATCTTAAGTGCTCGCACCTCTCTCTACTAAGTCCACTGCCCCTTCGAAATCTCGCTGCGCAATCCGCATATCCAGATCTTCAGGTAGTTCCTGCAGCCAATCAGCATTGAGATAGTCGGCATCCATTGGATCGATTTCCTCTTCTTCGTCCAATCCAAAAGCTGGAAGAAATAATCATTTGTATTTACTTTTAATTTTTTAATTTCCACTGTTAAAAAACAGGTTTTCCACATGACATGCTAAAGACAGATAACACTTGTTCAGGATTTGGAAAATTGAAAGCAGGAGTGGTCAAATTTAGATTTAACCCTTATCTGTTATTTATTTCTTTGTAAAGGGGTTTAGAGTCGCATGCTAGGATCTTTCACCAACATCACGACTTGTCAGTTTAGGGCAGGAGGAAACCCACAACACCTGTAGCACTGAATGTTGCAGTAAACCTTCGAGACCAATTTAAGGATGATATCTGTATTACCACTCTACAGACAGTGCATCCTATCAATATCGCGTCAGAAATGTAACTTCCACGAACATTGATGCCGGGGCAGTTATAGGTATCCTAAGGGCTATAGTAATGACAGAATTATTGAACACAATCGTATTTATATATCAGAAAATGTTTGTTCTGATACTTCGATTTACACAAAATACTGACCCAAATCACAGCTCCAGCATAGCCTACTTGTACACAATTGTTAAATATTATCGATCTACTACCGAAGTTGGTTTCCTAAAGAAAATATTTAAAAAATAACCATATGGTCGTCGCCTTAGTGCGAGGTATTCCCACTGCGACGTAAAGCAATAATTCCAATCAATTTTAGATTACGTGATTAAACACACCTGACATGACAGTTTTAATTATACCTTGTCTAATCATTACTGTCAATTTGTCCCATGTTCTAAGTTTTACTTTTGTTGGCATTGTTTTTCATGCTTCTTTCATTTTCTTGCTTAATTAATATTGGCAATTAGTCATTGTATTAGGTCAAATTGTAGTCGTCGCCTGTGGGTGAGATATTCCCGCTGCGACGTAAAGCAATAATTCAATCAAAATCACAACGATCGACATGTTGGTGTGTATAGGTACAACAAATATTAGTGTTTCAGTTGCAATTCGTAATACTCCGCCAATCACTATCTATTCGACTTCGCAGGCAAAGACCAAACAAAATAAAAAAGAGGTATTCGCGCCGCAATAATTAGCATCACAATTGTTGTGAGTTAGCTAGCAGCCGCTGATTGGCTTATGCGTGACCCAAGGCAGCAAGAAATTGCTTCATAGTTGGTCATATTGTAATATCGTGCAACAGTGGACTCTCAACATGAATATTAATTAATACCATAGCTGCATAAAGGACGTAAAAACAATGGTCGAATACTACAGCGTGTGTTGATGTACAATCATAGTATCACTTTCTGGATTGAATGGAAACAAAATGGTGGCATTAAAGACAAGCGAGACACATCTTGTCCAGGCATATTTTTTACATACAGTGCCCCCTCGATATAACACTGTATTTGGGGTCCATGACATAGTACCAGCCTTATATAATAGTGCAGGTAAATAACAAAAAATACAAATGGGATCCACATCTGACCCAGCCTTATATCCGAATCCGCTCTGTAACGAACAGCCTTATATCGAGGGGACACTGTATTATCCAAATCTAATAGAATATCATTATAGATAATTTCACATTCTTATAGGAATAAAACGGCTAAGAGGAAGATGTGGTCATTGATTGAATTAGCGCTAAACGTTGAAGCGGGAATATCTCGCGCATAGGCGACGATGTGGTCAATGAAATCAGCCAATTATGTAAGCAAAGATGCGCTTTAGAAAGCTGACAAGATATTTGATATGACTACACAGCTACCCCTGCATGTACTTCTGCTATCTGAGAATCATTTGCCACATGATATGAAGAATATCATTTTTTATATAAACATATATGTGATGTCGCCAAATGAATAAGTATTCTTTTACACATATATTACTACAACATAGAACTAATAAATTTCAAATAGTCAACGTTTTCCAAGCCGATTATAATTAAAGTTCATTGCACATGTATTTGATGTTTGATTGTGATGTAGACGTATACTGTGCTAGTGTACTGACTCAAAAAGAGAACCATTAAGTAGACGTGGCACATACTGTAACAATACTAGTATGACATGGCGTATGAATTTTGCCAACACAGGAAATGCTACCATATATGCTGTTCTATATAACAATGTTACTAAGTCACAATAACCACATGGACTTTAAGTACACAGATAATAGCTGTGTCTTTGCCAACATATTTCGAACAAGTGTATTCACTGCACAGGTGTACAATTATCACATTCACAAAATTAAATTAATAATAAAATGTAAACTCTTAATAATAAAGAATTACTCAATGTCATATTGAAGAGCGAGATCAATTTGACGTCTTGGTTGTAACGATAATATCGAACCTACACATAATGCTATTCTACATAATGCTGAAAAACAGAAACACAGTCCAATCATATCAACCTAGTTTTTATCAGCCATACAGCTCAAAAACACAGAATTGAAATACATGATTGTCAACTGTTCAGACAATGTCAGCAGGTTTCTGGCCAGTGGGAGTAGCATACCTCTCGTTAAAGTTGTCAATCGCAATACCGTTATCATCAGATGAATCACCATCGTTTGAATCATCACCTGCCCTTCCCATCTCTGATAAACTTTCACTGGTCAACATCATTTCCATAGTCTCTGTGTTCAAAGTCTTTTCAACTACGTCCGATGATGGCGTCTCTTCTGAAGGAGTTGTCTTTCCTTCTTCTAGCTGAGTGGTCTCCCCTGACTGCTCTGACCGCTGCCTTCCTTCTTCCTCTGCGTCTAGACAGTGTTGCAAGCCGGCGCAATAGTGGAGCAGCAACATCATCATGGCATCAATTTTCTCTTCGGACTTCGCCATTTGGTCTTCCAGGTACCGGCGCTATAGCAAAAAGAATAACACTATCCTTCCCACAACATTAGAAAAGAATTCATA
Organism: Lepetodrilus ovalis; assembly: GCA_032361185.1. Taxonomy (NCBI): domain Eukaryota; kingdom Metazoa; phylum Mollusca; class Gastropoda; order Lepetellida; family Lepetodrilidae; genus Lepetodrilus; species Lepetodrilus ovalis. Next base: position 6,216 of record JAUTBQ010176700.1, read on the forward strand.
ATGGCATAAATTCCATTTGTTTTCATGTAAGCTTGACAACGGACCTGCACAATGGCAATTCAATCAGAAATAATCAAATTATAATGAGAGCGAGCATCAACATGTATGGAAGAGTAATCAATAGGTTTGTTTTTCTTCAAGCTAGTACATACGTAACAAACAGTCATGTATTTTTTTATTTATTTATTTACTCATTCTTTTAATTGTTTAGAGTCACTTTCAAAATTCATCACTTATATCATGGCTTGTCAGTTTAGAGCAAGAGGAAACCCACAACATCTGTAGCACTGAATGTTGCAGTAAACCTGCAAGCACTACCTGGTATTGACAGACCAAGGATGATAACTGTATTGCCATGGTACAGATAGCACATCCTATCAAGTTCACATTGGAAAAGTTGCTGAGTTGCCCGGATGGGATTTAAATCTGGAGCCTTTGGCTCCGATGTTCAGCATTCGACCATTCCTCTACCACCCACCCCAATCATCATATGACTGTGTTACATTGTGGAAACTCGCCTAATATGTAGAGAATGTGTTGATGGTCATAATGTGTCTACTTTCTTAAGCATACAGCATACCGATCTGCTGACATACTGATCTGTTGACATACTGATCTGCTGACATACTGATTTGCTGACATACTGATCTGCTGACATACTGATCTGTTGACATACTGATCTGCTGACATACCGATCTGCTGGCATACCGATCTGCTGGCATAACTGATCTGCTGGCATACCGATCTGCTGACATACCGCTGACATACCGATCTGCTGACATACATACCTGGCCAGAGTCTGTGACAGTCTTGATGGTGTCAGTCAGCTGAGACTTGTTGTCGGTCTCGTGGTCAATCTCTTCTTGAAGCTTAGACACCTGTCAGAGCATCAGTTGTTAATATGCTGTCAGAGGTTGAGGGGTTAACATGTTCATGGATTACTCATTGGAGTCGACTCTATGATAAAATCAGCAGGGAAAATAAGGAAGAGGTAAGAAGAAGATAGTGGAACTATGTTTATACAACAGTAAATGAAGAAAATGCTTTCTGATTGCATTCGTTGAATTTCTGATTTGAAAGTTGAATAAATACACAAATTAACCCATTAAAATTCAGGCCATACAAGTACAACAGATATTTTCTACATTATCCTCAGAACTTTCTATAGTCTCTTGAATCCTTACGTTAACTGCAATCTTGGAAGATGAGCATACCATAATACAACGCAATAAATATGGACCTTACCATTTGATCTAATTTCTGTTTTCTCTCCTCCACTTTGAGATGAGCGAAGAGTTCCCGACCCATTTCTTTAGCCGCGGTCACCACTGTCTCATCCAGGTTAGTTCCCTTGGATTTTGATTGGCTGTCCTGGATCCTACGAATTACACCTTGTTTTTCTTCCTCAGAATCAGAAGAGTTGTTAGCATCCTGTGAGAAACAAATTACCAATGACAACATGACCATAAATGTTTTGCTGAAAAAGAAGTATTTTAATAAAATTATTTAATTAATACACAAATGTTTTTTTCAGGTCAAGCATTACTTTAAATTTGTACTTTATTTAACCCTCTCCCTTCTGCAGGCAACCAGAGATGCCCTAAAGAGCAGTGTCTGTGCCAAGTCCAGCAGGGAGAGGGTTAATAGCATAGTAATTCATAAATCCTGAGGATAAAATAATTCTGTAAATTGATTGATTGAACTACTGCTTTTCGTCGCGGTGGGATCTTTCACCCATACGCAACACTAACAAAAGTCTGTATACACGTGGCATGTGAACTTGTACGGCTGGACTCACATCGTGTCCCTGGTCCTGTCTGAAGAACGCCAGTCGTCTCATAGTGATGGGGCTGTGGCGGGGGGAGGGGCGAGGGGAGGGACGTGGCGATGGACGGGGGGAGTGTCGGGGGGACGGGCCTGGGGACGGGCCCTGGTCGGTCAACTTCCGACCAAGCACTGGACTACTTCTTGGACTTGTGGCTGGAATGCAGAATAGTTTATGTAAACAGTCTTAGTTGACTGTATGACTGGGAAATGTCAACTTGGTGATACAGAGCAGATCTCATGATACAATACCTCTAACATATAAAATCCAAGTAAATTGAATCCTTTTCATAACCTTCAATAATAACAATAATAATAATAATAATAGTAATATGCAGCATTGTATATGGCACCCTGTAAGTTTTCTCATAAAATTTAAACCAACGATGGAAAAGGAAACATCACCTACCTCTACACTAATCACAATAAAAATGTTGGTATTCTATTATCAATGCCGCTAGTTAATAATCAAAAGTCAAATAGTTCTTAAAAATAAAGATAAATCACTGTTATAAAAACTTTTCAAGGTGTTATTTTTCTTCTTAAATGACTTAAGACTGATATTAGGTGATAAAGAGAATCTCACCCTCATGTGCTATGATATCGTTGCTATCCTACTTGTTAAAAGTAATGTAAATACTCGGCAAAGTCTGATATTTACATTGCTATTATCAGCTCGTAGTATAACAACAATACCAAAATACACTGGCGAGATTCCATATATAAATTTATATACATAAAACAGATAATGTTTTATATTATACAGTCAAATCTCGCTGTATCGAATCTCGGGGCCTATTCAATAACTTTGAGACATTGTGTCTTTGGAGACAAGAGAATTGTACAAATAAAAGATAAAAGAAAAAGAAACATGAATGCAGAGTTGACCAATGCATGTTTATATCAGCATATCATTGCCCAATGCATGTTTATTCAACATATCGAAAGTCATTAGCGGTTACAACCCATAATAAAATTAAGCTGTGACACCACACGAAAACAAGTCTGAGACAAGTTTGAGTTTCATGTCCTCCGTTTGCCTGTCGCTAATAAAGTACTGAACACGTTGTTGGGCAAGGATTCCAGATTTCAGACTGGGTCCTTCACTGAATTGCTGCGAATGTTCAGACTTCTTAGATATGATGCAAGTGATGTTTTTAAAGACAATTGTTCAAAGGTGAGTGACACGTTCTCGAGTTAACGTTACCATCCTCCCTAAAACAATACTCAGCCCCTGATAATCATCCTTCAAAGGTCCTGCTAGATTGCATTAATTAACTGTACTTCATGTCAGACCTAATCTGCCTTTTAATAATCTCTCTTCAAAGGGCTGGTGAACAGTTCATGAGTTACAGATTATCAGCTGTCAATTGTTAGGTGCCGATTGAATTTACAAAATCGAGACAAATACTACTAAATATATAGTATTTACTGCTACACGGACCTCAATTTGGATTTATGTCATATGTATGCTTGTTACAAATTCGAGACAGTAGAGTTTAAATTGTGATGACTAAAGGAGTTGGTCGGGACCGAGAATGTGCTTCGACTTACCGTGATGTTCGAGAAATGCGAGTTCGAGACAATGAGATTTGACTGTACCTAGCATATATGACATATTCACGAATGCAATACGATGCCTAGTAACATTCCGTTATACCCGGTAGATGATGTTAAAACTGAGTGAGGTATTTTAAGAAAACACCCACGTATTTTGGAATGTGGGTCTTCTTTCGATTACGTTCAGTCCGACCAAGTTAATGTTAACTACATGGAATTTAATCACAGAACAATTTAGTATACTATACGACTGAAAGTTGTTTTAACTCAGTTATAATAGTGGACCAATACTTGCTGTATAATTTAATCTTCTCCACTCAATAATACGCCCACACATGAAATAAATGACATTACGTTGGTGTCACTACATAACCTGGTTGAAAGAAAAATGAAATCCCAATCGTTTTACACGTATATCCCATTACTTTCCTACCGTACTTGATTATAAATCTGCTCTGACTGTCGCGAAATGAATACATATGTAACAACCTTCAATGGAACCCTGCCTTGAACAGAGGCGTATCTATATAGTTTATAAGCCAGACATAAATAGAGGCCATGAGTTTACTACACCAAAGGCATATTACAAGTGACCTGCATCGGTTCTTACATTATGCCGTCATCTTATTTCTTTCTTGTCTCAAACAAGTCAGTATCACGTTTCGTTGTCTTGTATATCTTACGTTATTCGCATATGTTAAAGTGTATAACATGGCTTATACCATTTGGATCATCACAGATAATAAACATGCAGCAACACTATATTCGAAATACTATTGCAAATATAACTGTACCTTGAATACAATCCTGAAATGAATAGGCACGGGATCTGAGTGTTTCGCAAATTCGATAGAGGTCCGGCCCAGTATTCAAGGATGTTTCTTGCCTGCACGTTTTGCAATACTGGCGGTAGGGGTTAACGGAATTCAATTTAAATTACGATACCTGATTCCCATGTTCTTGTAGAATTTGTTTCAGTGGCGTTTGAGCAACCATCCGATGTACAAGCAACAACTGCAAACTTGTACTGCCAATAACTGCTCAGTTCGTCAACCAAAGTCGATGTATTACGATATCCTGCAACATTATATTTCACAATAACATCCTTTACGTGTCGTAAAATATGTATACGTATAGATCACAATCGTCATTGACAAATCACAAATGTATTTAGCTTGGTAAATGCATATGTACTATATATATGTTATTACGGATGTGTGTTTATCATCTGCTTTCTTCCATACATTATGCATAGCTACGTGATTTAAGTTGACCAATGCACGATGGAAATTAGTTTTGGTATGTTCTCACCGTTGACCTCAAACGTCTTCATCATTGAATAGTTATTACTTTCAAGATGATCTTCTTCGTAGACTGTTACGTTATAGAAGGTGATCCCTGTCCTCTCAGTAGGAGGCTCCCATGTTAGATAGATCACAGATGAACTGTTAACTGTTGCTACCAACTCATCGATCGTGGATGGCACTTATTAAATAGATATTGACATTGTGATAAACAAAATGTATACAATTAATAATAACACCATATTTTCAGATTATTCGAATAAGAACCATTTATGAATAACAATATTTTCCTGGTTTTGCGACACAAGTCACGGGAGCATGTTCACAACGTCATCTCTCATAAAGTATTACGCCCAGGGAGCTGGGAGTTGTGGGTACCTTTGTAGGT
>JAUTBQ010176711.1:0-11291 GCA_032361185.1 Lepetodrilus ovalis
TTTGATTCCCGCGTACTTGTCAATTATGTCACTTGCGCGTAATTTGAGTCCGCGTAATTAAAGTCTTTTACAGTACATTAAAGAAATGAATAACGTCTTTGTATTTTCTATAGTAAATGTAATGGATCTTTCTATGATATGGAACCATTATGATTGCAAATTACATGTACTAATGTAGACCCAACAAGTTATTTAGTTTTATATAAAACAACAAACATAACATGAGCGTTATTGACCTATCAGATTTTAATGGACTGCACTCGATTCGACACGCATGTTCAAATCAAATACAGCCAATGTTTCTGAAATATGTACAGAACTTGCAAGGGAGATAACTCAAGTTATTCAGATGAAACAGTTGCACATGTGACAGCATTTCTCTGTGTTCAGGTTCGCTCGCCTCCAGCGGCTACAGATAGCTCAGGCTGGCCGACTCCTCTACATCAGATTCGTAGCTCACACCGGTGACGCCATGGGCATGAACATGCTCTCAAAGGTCAGTATGTGGGCCCTTCAAGTGAAATTTGCTATACTCATAGATTGGTGAAGGCACATGATGACATTTTCGTGATTGTTATGTCATCACAACGCTGCAAGATAACTTGTGATGACATTTTATCAATTGTTAGATTTTCGGTATTTCGAAGCATCATGGCACCATTTCATGGAGTGGTCGTATTCACTACCACGCCCCTCACCCATGTGGTCTTGGTGACTTGTGAGAGGGTTATCATCTTGTAGTGGACATGAGAGCTTTCCCAAATAAATATTGTTTAAAAAAAAATGAGAGCTAGCTTCATGTCTTCAGACCTCAAGATTATGAAACTTGTCTAGTACTTCATACCCAACTCAAAAGTTTTGTTCATAAATCCCTATGAAACATTTGAGCTTAAGCATTAAATTGTATTCCAATTGTTTTGTAATCTCGGAACCAGGTATCTATTTTTCAGGTGTTAGTCATTATGTCTTGTTTCACCAGTGTGTAGTCTTTGAATGAGAAGCGGTGGTTTGTCATATTGTGTCTCTGTTACCAGGGTTCTGAGAAGGCCTTGGCAAGATTAGGGGAAGCATTCTCGGATGTGGAAATCCTCAGTCTCAGTGGAAACTACTGCACAGACAAGAAACCCTCCGCTATAAACTGGTAGGTGGCCATACACCACTTGTTAGGTTTCAGAAATTGGGGTTTCAGAAATTACCTCGTGCATCATTTTCCTGTTCCTTCTGTTGATGCAATGCAGTGTCCGAATTACAGAGATCCTAGGGGTCATTTGAAAATTGACCACCGTTAAAATTGGGCTTGTGAAACATTACCCACTTATTATTTTCTGAATTTCTAACAGTGCAATGTGTGAATAGATTCGAGTTCTGTTACCTCCTGATGTTATTCGAATTATGACAATATATTGATGTAATAAAATCTTAATTATTATTTTTACTTTGTGGACTGTCAGGATCGAAGGCCGAGGTAAATCAGTTGTCTGCGAGGTTGTTGTTCCGGGGAAAGTGGTGACCAATCTCCTGAAGACGTCAGTCGCGGCACTCGTCGACCTCAATATTAACAAGAATCTGATTGGTTCAGCCATGGCTGGGAGCATCGGAGGCTTCAATGCTCACGCCGCCAACATCGTCACTGCCATATTTATTGCCACAGGACAGGTCAGTCTGGACTAGCAGCATCTGGGCTGCATTCAGCCGACAATACATAGCATACACTACAATACATAGCATACACTACAATACTACAATACATAGCATACACTACAATACATGGCATACACTACAATACAATACTTTTCCTACATGTAGTAGTTTTCTTAACAGATTTTGTAGGAAAATATCAGGAAATCGGTTTGCGCGTGAGTCCATTCCATTCATGTGGTGCGTTAGATTTTCATAAAAATAATACATTCTCCACACCTATATCGGTCAATACCCCTACAGTTTTGGTCATGGGGCCTCCGGACATACAAGCAGTGTTCGAAAATACCGCTGGAAAGTTACTAGCCCGAATAATGATACAAATAACAAATGTTTACAAATAACATGAATTTCTACTGGGCCTTAAGATACCTTTATCATTGGGAGAAATGGCCGGGCCAGCGGACCAACAGTAATTTCGAACACTGCATACAAGTACACTTAGAACAAAAGAAACCATAGCAACGAGACCGGAAGAGGGGTATAAGTATTTATGCATATGAATGCACATTGTTGGCTGAATGGCTTACGTAGTTTACATATAATACATATTGATTTGTATTGTAGGCTGAATGTGGCTCAGTTGTTTCTGTATGGTCAGGTATAAATTATAAGACAGTTATCTCCCTTGGCAAAGTATCTCCCTTAGCAAGTTACCTCCCTTAGACTGACGTCTGCTTCACTCGCGCCGTTGTTTCAGGACCCTGCCCAGAACGTGGCCAGTTCTAACTGTATCACTATGATGGAGGCGACAGGGGAGAACGGAGAGGACCTGTACATGAGCTGTACCATGCCGTCTATAGAACTGGGAACTGTCGGCGGGGGAACAGTCCTACCTCCTCAATCTGCCTGTCTCAGGGTCAGTACACATACCTAACATGAAGACATCTCGGCTAGATCTGTCCTAGAGGTTACGGAACCTTTTTGAGTACGATATCATACTCAACTGATTCACAAATCACCATTTTATAATTTGAGCTTGAACGTGAAATCGTACTCCAACAGTTTTCTAATCTCGGAGCCTGCTAGACCTTGGAAGATAATGATCTGTAGTGCTGAATATTGCAAGCACGAGGAGTTGTCTTTACTATGTTTACAAGCATGAAGCATCATCTTTTCATGTAGGTTAGACACGAGGCATTATTCTTAAACCTAGCCCATCTTGCCACTTGTCACTTCTGGCATTAATAGATGAACCAGATTTGGTCTAACATCTGCTATCAGAAAGTGCAGATATTCTATTGCATACTTTTGCTGATAAATGACTGGCTAATATTATCTCTGAGAGATAAATCACATTTTGTAATTGCTACTTGTTACCTCCAAAACTTACAAGGAAGGTTAGTAAAGTATTAATAATCATATTGCGTGCCTAGTCAGGAAATGATTGTATTGCCTACCTATTTAGGTAGTTCCATAGTCAGGACACACTACGGTATTGGTGGAGCTGACCGCCGTGTTGGATGTATTTACAGATGCTGGGCGTGAAGGGTTCGGCAGAAAAACCGGGCGAGAACGCTCGGACTTTGGCTCAGGTTGTCTGCGGCACGGTGATGGCGGGAGAACTGTCCTTGCTGTCAGCTCTGGCGGCCGGTCATCTCGTCAAGAGCCACCTCACACACAACAGGTGGGTGTCTGTGCATTTGTATGATACCTAGATTTATTTGTCCAGGTGTCGATTTATTTGCCCTGGATATGGCTTTGGGCCTGCAGTCCAGGCCTGTTTTCTGCTGAAATCGTAATTGTCTGTTGCCATGCCTGAGTTCTATGATATGTTCACGGCTACAATGAGACAATGTGTTTTCACTCTTCCAGATCTAGCTTGAACATGGCAGCAGTGGCTTCGTCTCCTGTGATCTTACAGCGGAGGAAGCCAACCGAACCCGTGACTAACCCGTGCCTACACAACTTGTCCTGACCACCCGGTCATTTGTAGAGATCCTCCAAATCCCAAACAAGTCCTGCTTTAAGAAAATAATTCATTTGTGATATTAATGTGGCTTACTGGAAATTAGAGCAGTCAGAGATGGCTTCAGTCAGATGTAGGCAGTGGTAGACAAGTATGTTTCATGAATGATAACATATCAGAATGTCACGATTGTCAGATGGGTTTTTTTGTTTCACACTTGTCACTGTCCATCCACTTATTCTATGGATTCGACTAGAGAATATTTTGGATGACAGAGATACAAATGTGAATTGCATGGCTCAAAGTACTGTCTGTATCCATTCAGCTTAGAACATTTCACACATCTATTACTGACATTTGAATTTCCAATGTGACAACCTATACAGACCATACGTAAACATTGACATGGTTATTGCAATTTCTTGAGTATGATTCTTACATTAAATTTGAAGGCACATTTTAAGCTAGCCAGATGTTTTGGGACTTACATATTTTCAAATATCTAATTTGTTGTGTATGATCAAGCAATGTTGTTATACAATATTGTAATATTTTCCAAATTGGCCAAATGTCAGAAGCGTAATTTATGTAATGCACAGACAACTTCTACTACAATGATTTTTAGACATTAATTTTGTGGATAATTTATTATTTGTAAATAAAATTAATGGAATAACAATTACTCTATAATGCTCGCTACTTTCTGCACCAATGTATAAAATTGCTTTATTACTCGTGGGAATCCTAATAGCGCTATATCTTGTCAAAGTCGATGGAGTGCATATATTGTGCTATTTTCTAGTGACCATCTACCCATCGCTTTCAGCAACAGGAGTCTGTCTGTTCTATGCTGATGATACAGAGAGACTTTGTGCTGTGTCTTGCGGTTCCTATACGATGTTTCCTTCCAAAGGTGGTGCTAACAAGCCTGTATACTCTCCTCTGCACTATAGTTATCTCTGACATGGGTTGCACTGTGTGAAAATTGTAGCCTTGTATCGTGAAGTTATTTTTCATATTGAAAGCAGCAATTTATATGATACCATTAATTAGGGGGCACTTTAGGAATTTGTATTAACTATGTTCAGTCCATGACAGTCCTGATTAGCCAAACGTTTTCCAGTGGAAGGGGAAGTAACTCCTCCACAGATAGACAATCGTAGACTTGAGACGATCATGCATCCCCATGTGCCCCACCCCCAGTCCTCCCACGTAGTCCCGTTCCCTCAACCCCAGGTCAGTCTACAGTACTATGTATTGGGTGAGTCAACTGTGGGTTGTGATATACAAGGGTAAAGAACTTGTTCGATGTTCCCTATCGGATAAAGTAGCTCTAAATCGAAGCTTAATATGCAATTATTTCAGACATAAGGTAGTTCATATTATTAATTAATGTTTTGGGGTCAAGACCCATGATGCTATTGTATGCCCCATAATTTTCCCCCTTTACCACATTAGGGCATTTATTCTGTTGTTTGTATGTTGAGTGTAAACCCAGGGTCAAGGCTGTGATATGTGGTCTCTGTAGCTGATAGATATTTGGTGACATTCCAGATTGGTAATGAGCACCTGTGTCTACTTACCGGCCATCTATGTGTTATCTGATGCTGTTTAGCAGCAATATTCAATACAATGGCAATCATTGCAGTAACACAGGTCCCAGCTCCTATAAGCCACCCAATGGTTGTAGCTTTGGGTGGGTTAACTCCATAATCACTATAGCCCATCCAAAGCTATAACCCATGGATGGTTATTAGCATGTTTTCATGGTGTCCAGCTCTTTAAAAAATTTGGTATGCCGTGAGGTTTTATTTATTCACTGAAATATTGTCGCATCACTCTTAGACTTGCATTGTAATGTCTCATTTTTAGAAAACTATATTTGAATTTTCAATACAGGATTATTTAAAGTGTGAGTGCTCAATCTCATAACCATATGACTTTGTTTATGCCCGTTCTGCGCATAGGGTTTATTGTGCATGAGAAATGCATGTTTGTATGAAGTATTATATTTCTTAAATATCATTAGAAAGAATAAATAGCGTTAATAATGTTACACAAATAATTTACCGGTATATGAATGCAAATAATATCTAATGTGCCCCAGATCAATGGCAGATGGATTTAACCCTCTCCCTGCTGCAGGCAACTGGAGATGCCCTAACGAGAAGTATCTGTGTCTAATCCAGCAGGGAGAGGGTTAATAGATAGTTTTTTTAATATATTTATCTCGCTCTACAAAGGTCAGTTTCTGGGTATGCAATTATTAAAATTAAATAAAGTAAGCATCAGAATATCATGATTAATCACTGGTTTTTGTATGTGACAAGATCATTAGATCCTGATTGAGGCTCGGGGAATGGTATAGCACGGTGGTGGCATGGTGGACTACACACCTCGGGGCTGGAGTTTTAATACTGTCCAGGATATTGGTATCTCCTCATGATGAGAACACTTTCACTGTTAATCTTTACCACCCGTCACTTAGGGATCCTGTCTGATTTACCAGGTTTCCATCCCACCACAAGCAGATCACAATATCACGGCACATCTTTATAATCACCAACTTGCTCATTCTCTGGTAGAGGAATATAAAAATTAAATCTAAGATAAAACATTGATTGCAATTGATTTGCACTTATGCAAAACTTCAATATTAATAAGCCGGTTATTATATAATCAATTCATGATTTCTACAGATACATGTACTATACTACTGTCAAAACTTAAAGGAACAATGGTATTGGTATTAACTCTTTGCAAAATTTCAATATTAATAAACCAGTTATATAATCAATTCATGATTTCTACAGATATGTACTATGTTACTGTCAAAATTTAAGGGAACATGACTCCATTAAATACCAAAAGATAAATGTCAATACCATTCCCTTAAATTTTGTAACTAAATTTATATGGGTTACACTAAGTTGTACTTGTCTCTTTGTGGTTGTTCTATGTTGGATCTCTTTGAATGAAAAGAGTAATGTATTGTCATTATGTTCTCCGTTATGTTTTATGGTAGTATATCTTGTAGTTGAAATTTATGTTTATAGTACCGGTACCATGGTTGCCAATAATTCTTTATTTAATCACAGTGTATTGATATGCTATATTGGCTGTGATCAGTCACAGTATAAGATGGTATGCTATATTGGCTGTGATCAGTGTAAGATGGTATGCTATATTGGCTGTGATCAGTGTAAGATGGTATGCTATATTGGCTGTGGTCAGTCACAGTATAAGATGGTATGCTATATTGGCTGTGGTCAGTCACAGTGTAAGATGGTATGCTATATTGGCTGTGGTCAGTCACAGTGTAAGATGGTATGCTATATTGGCTGTGGTCACATTGTAAGATGGTATGCTATATTGGCTGTGGTCACTGTGTAAGATGGTATGCTATATTTGCTGTGATCAGTGTAAGATGGTATGCTATATTGGCTGTGGTCAGTGTAAGATGGTATGCTATATTGGCTGTGGTCACTGTGTAAGATGGTATGCTATATTGGCTGTGATCAGTGTAAGATGGTATGCTATATTGGCTGTGGTCAGTGTAAGATGGTATGCTATATTGGCTGTGGTCAGTGTAAGATGGTATGCTATATTGGCTGTGGTCAGTCACAGTGTAAGTTGATATGCTATATTGGCTGTGGTCAGTCACAGTGTAAGTTGGTATGCTATATTGGCTGTGGTCAGTGTAAGATGGTATGCTATATTGGCTTTGGTCAGTGTAAGATGGTATGCTATATTGGCTGTGGTCAGTGTAAGATGGTATGCTATATTGGCTGTGGTCAGTGATTAAGTGGTGTTCCTGATGCTGTGATGCTTTTCTTTAACATTCTTCCTGCTAGAGGTGACGATAGATGCCAGGTAGAACAGTGATTCTGATCAACGTAACTGAGGGGAAGAGTAGATGATCAATAATGTTGTGATTATTTGGTGATTATCTGAATTTGAACCAACGTATTAATGGAAATAACTATTGAAAATAACCCAATGTATGTTAAATATTTTCTGTTTAACACATTTATTGGATTATTAATATTACAGTGAACAACAATTCAGCATTATTTTGAATCATTTCAAATATTAATGATACAAGTTCAGAAATTTTTATTTCTATGATTCGTGTAAGTTATCATTTAATGTTGTGTGCGTATTCTTGTATGTTTTTCATTATGTGAAAACTTATGTTCAATGATATGAACATATTTGTTAATGAAAATAAAGTATTATGATGGAATAATTGTCTTGTGGTCATGTCAGATTTGTAAAATGTTAATCCACAAGTAAAGCTGTTCAACAATGGAAAGCGAGCTCTAGGAAAGATAACTGGATGTTTAACATGGAAGTCAAAGGGGACGGAGATTACTTTCTCCCAGGCTGTTTTGTACCATGATCACCAGACAGCATTATAGCAGTGAAATCCAATGGTAAACCCTCTGGTGAAGCTAGCACAATCTCGACAGAAAAAAACCCCACATAACATTCAATTTGATGGAAGGATTTAGAGAAAAACAGCAGTTTCATCCCGAGACATTAATTGTAGCTAAAGGCTTCGTTTGAACTGCTATGCAAGTCTGTAAAGCAATCACTTTCAGTTTGAAATTGACATGGTGTGCCGAAGTGCGCAATACGTGGGTAATAGTAACACTAAATCCCAGCCTTGGTGATATCTATGAGCGTATCTCTGTCATGTATCGCTACATCTGAGTTAACTCTTAGTTATTGAACTCATCTATATTCTCATCTTTCTTCTATAAGCGTACTAAACTTGTATTTACAGCATCGTTATTTTTCTGCTTGAATCCCCAAAATAAAGTAATTGGGGTTTTTTCCCCACAAAAATGTAAAGAACGTGTCAATCACAATTACTTTAAAGTAGGTATTGATAGGGTTAAACCAATATCGCATGGATTAATATGTGTGTGTTTATAGTGTTTACATTAAATACGTTCTTCAATTAGTTTATACCTCAAATACTACACAATCTCCTGCTTCGTGTAACGTCGTAAGATTTCAGTGTCTCGCTCGTTATGTAAAATGAAATCTTTTACGGCGTTTCACTGTTTAATTGGCTCATAAAAGTATCACAAAATTCTCTCCGACAAACATGCTCTTAGGAACAAACATCCATAATAAACTCTGCCAGAGCTCTCCATACAACTTACAATATGGATGTAATTACATTTGGTATAGACATTGAGTAAAAAAAACCAATCTACTAGTATTTAGTCCATTAGCATAGGTATCTGCCATTGTAGGATACATTCCTCAACAAGAACCTGTTATTCATATGGGGTCTTAAAGCCACTTTCTAGATTCTTTCACTAATATTAACACTTGCATGCATATGCACAGCATTGACTAGTCTGGATTTCCACCAATTTTTATAGTGCTAGTTCATTTAGAATGTCACGAAGCAGATAGAACAATTATACCCCACTCAGACACATCATACTGACTCCGAGCTGGCCAGTCCTTGCTTTACCCCTTTAATGCTGAGCGCCAAGCAGGGGAACAACAAGTACCCCCTTTTAACGTATTTTGGTATAACGCGACCGGGGATCGAACCCGCGACCTTCCGCACACCGGGCCGACGCTCTAATAATAGTTGTAGTAGTAATAGCCTAGTAGTAATAGTAAGTAGTAGTAGTAGTAGTAGTAGTAGTAGTAGTAGTATCCTCGTACCTACTATATAGTAGTTAGTCCATTAGCATAGGTCTCTGTCAGTTTGTTCATATAAATATTGCAGGATACATTCCTCAACAAGAACCTGTGCTCTCACAAGCACAAAATTCATTCAGTAATCTGAATACAAAGGAATTGGATTGTAGATTAGGTGTTCAATTGAACATTAACCTTTCTTTTGATGAAAATTCGACGCTTGTGGCTGAAAAATTATCACCAGTGGCGTTGGAAGCCAATTCATTCATTTCTAATGAAAATAGACCGTAAAGTAGGCCTAACCTCGTTATAGTTTAATCATGCTGCACCATTTTGTGAGATCAGAACGTGAGAGATATTTTCAGTTATGAAGGATACCAAATTTGACAATCATTTCCGACTCCGGATGTCTAGTATCTCTATGTTCCGATGGACGCTTACACACACGCGCGCACGTACCCACGCAAAACGACTGGATTCCTCACAATAGTTATTGCGCTCAATATTCAGAAATACAATGTCTACCGACGTGTTCCATTTAACGAGGTTTTGAAAATGAACTTCATTTCCCCGGGTCAAAGAGCAAAATCAATCAACGACGCTGATGTCTATTTCGCGTTTTCTTGCGGCTAAGCTCAAATAATTTTGCATTTTCCGGTTGCAGAGGAGTTAATGAGGCCACGATAGCACCAATTTGATCGTAATTTACTGCAATACCGTACACGGGAAAGCCTTGAGGATTTTTGGGGAGCGGTCCTATTTCGTATTAACGTAGTCTTGTCTCCTAGTGTCAGTGAATCGTATTCGGAATAAAAGGAGAACAATTAAAGCAAAAAATAATAAATCCTTAGTACATTAATTTATATCACGCACACCACCACCGTTAGCACATGGGTATCATTTTACAAAGCTCTCTTAAATTCACTAAGAGACCATAGCCCTCTCTTTGCAGTGCATTAACTATCGGCAAAAAGAGCGCTATTGTCCCTTAGTGGATAATAGAGCTTTGTGAAAGGATACCCTGGGTATCCTTTCACGAAGCCCTCTTATCTACTAAGAGACTGGTAGCTCTCTCTTATCAGTGTATTAGCTATCGGCAAAGCGAGCGCTACCACTCTCTTATTAGTGGATAAGAGAGCTTCGTGAAAGGATACTCTGGTTAGTATCAACTGGTTGGTGGGTTTGTTGGTAGAAAATAATACTATTTGTAAAATAAAAAGTATTAGTAACATTTCCTGAAATGTTATAGAATAAGACTTGTATTGTGAAATGTATCAAATCTACCACAAAAACAAAATAATGGATATAAGTGTGTGTTGAACGCAGATAACGAAAACGAAGATTTGAACTATCACCACTGACGGAGGTTTCAATTATGTATAGCGGTTATCTCCCTTAGACCAACGAAATTCTGCTTTACTAAATTCTCTTTCTAGTGTTCTGAAAATAAATTCATTACGTATTCAATTTCAGGGGCATAACCTTTTCGGAAGTGTAGGCAACACTATTTAGAAAAATTAACCGAGCAGATAGGAGTAAACTAAAAATTCACATTTCTACAAATTTAGATGTTGGCAATTGCCTTTTTGCTTAGACAAAATTGTGGCTATGTAGTAACACCACTGGTAGACTAATTAATAAAATAAAGCGGTGATGGTTTGTGGGTTACAAATAAGTATGTAGCCCATAAATGTAGGCAGATAAGAAGGGTTAGGCTACCTATACCAACATGTAGGCCTACTATTAGCCCGGTCATTTGATCAATGCGCATTTCCTTTTTAACGTATATATTTCAGGCGCTGGAAGGTTAACATTCAAAATGTCCATCTCATCGGGCACTCTTTCACAGTTATTGGGTGCATTGGAGCAGTGTGGATTTATCACTTCGCTCAATCTAAGTGCTACACGATGATATTATTATTAGTAGTAGTTTAATTAGTAGTAGTAGTAGTAGTAGTAGTAGTAGTAGTAGTAGCAGTAGTAGTAGTAGTAGTAGTAGTAGTAGTAGTAGTAG
>JAUTBQ010176722.1:0-7500 GCA_032361185.1 Lepetodrilus ovalis
ATCAAACATAAATAGTCTCAGACTGAAATTCGTTTGGTCATTATCTAGGTCTATCAACCGTGATTGTATGCCTTTAAGGTATTATCAATCAGTCATGTGTACTATTGTAGACACAATTATTATTGAATTTCTATTGATTGTAACCTACCAAATTTATCAATTGACTTACAGAAAACGAAAATTGTAAAATATACTATACAACTATAAAACAGAATTGCTTGATTATGATTTGGTAAGTAACAACTTATCAGGGTAAATTACATTGTCATTGGGCAAATAAATTATTACTTTTAAAAGAAATGTAAGCCCAGCCAATTATTGATTATTCTCAAATGTTATTCTTAGCATAAGAACGTTCATAGACCTACTGTACGATTGTAATGACGTTTCAAGAATAGGCCGCTAGATTCTTAAAACCAATAACCAGCCCTATTATGATCAAGTTCAGTAGTATGACACTGTATAAGGTACAAATAATGATAATATTACATCATTTTGTTATGACAGCATTACGTATCTGACAATGTCACGATTTATGAAATTACATAACATCTGACATAATGAAAACAGCACGTCCTAATTTCAATAGTAATCCATCAGCTTATGATGACTGTGACGTATTATTTGACCTCGTCCCAGAGTAAACATGTTTATAGTCCAGCTCGTTAATGTGGATAAGTAAATACATACCTGTCAACCTGTTGCATGTACATCTGTTGCATGTATATCAAAGCACAGGTGTATACTAGTCTATAGAGGTATAAAATACAGGCCATCCTTTCACGAAGCTCTCTTATCTACTAAGAGACTGGTAGTGCTCTCTGCCCAGGTATACAATACAGTTACCGTACAACATACATGGGTATGCAGGAACACAACAAAAGTAGTACAATATATAAAAACATGGGGCCGTATTCTCGAAACTTCTTAACTTGCGAACTTAGTGAGAAAAGATCTCTTCACAAATTGACATAAGAAGAAAACCAGTTTGGCAAATTCTTAGTACTTACAAACTTCTTAGGACTTACAAAGTTTTGAGAATACAGACCCAGCTCTGTGAATGTCTTTCTGAATTCAGTATTGATTTCTGCAAGATGGATGCGCTGCTGATAGCTAAGGCTGGGAACACATGCATGGAGAACACGGGCTTGGGGAATGTGGCCTTTGAGAACATTGGATTGGGGAACACAGGCTTAGGGAACACAGGCTAGGGGAACACAGGCTTGGGGAACATCGCCTTTGAGAATATTGGCTTGGGGAACACAAGCTTGGGGAACACAGGCTTGGGGAACGTGGCCTTTGAGAACATTGGCTTGGGGAACACAGGCTTGGGGAACGTGGCCTTTGAGAACATTGGCTTGGGGAACGTGGCCTTTGAGAACACTGGCTTGGTGAAGACAGGCTTGGGGAAGACAGGCTTGGGGAACGTCGCCTTTGAGAACATTGGCTTAGGGAACACAGGCTTGGGGAACACAGGCTTGGGGAATGTGGCCTTTGAGAACACAGGCTTGGGGACTGAGGACTTGGGGAACACAGATGGGTAACACAGGCTTAGGGAACAATACATCAGTTACAGATCTAACACTAATATCACTGCATAAATGTCATTGTCAGCTAACATGTCTCAGGTGCTCATAAAGAAACTACCTATGGACCAGTTAACAGTGATCAGTTATTGCCTAAAACATGAACATTTTCTTGCTTTTTTAACACATTGCATCAAGGATTGTCCGACTGTCCGGGACAGGTATGATCCACAGGCGGATATGTGAATTAGTCCAGATTAACAAGTCTTTTATCTACAGTTTCATGTCCAATAGGGCACAGGCACAGGTGCCTCAAAAAGTTAATGTAGAGCCCTGTTAATATGAACAATAACTTCCTTCTACTTGCTTTAATCCATTACATGACATCTTGATGGGTAAAATTGACTAAAATTACCAATTTTCTGAAACCAACCAATCAGCAAAGCTGTGTAATACATGTAAAAAACTACATGCCATCTCCACACACACTGGGGCAATATAAGACAATGTAGAGAGAGTAAATTGTGCTAAACATCTCTGGAGGAAGTTTCCACTGGTGTGTGGATAAATCCTACAACAACATAAACACGTACTACAGGTAAACTCTGAAATTGATTTCAACAGAAGAAAGTATCTAGTTTGTTTATTAATGGGAGGGTATTTTTCTCTTCCCATAAAACACATCTAGAGTAATCTGATCTTGTTAAGACGACAAGGCTTATTTCACTGAATGCTCCCTAGCCTTGTCTAATTTTATGGGAAACATTCCTGCTGGCATGTTAAGTAACAGTTCACTCTCTTAACCCTCTCTCTGCTGCAGGCTACCAGAGATGCCCTGTAGCAGAGAAAATGTTAAAACTCCTGTACTGCACCATGCATGTTGTCACTGTCTCATGAGACATCAGATTTTGTTGAATGTGCAATGCCTGAGACTTGGTCATCAGACCTGAGATTACAAAACAATTTGAAGTATGATTTCATGATCAAGCCAAAATATTAATGTGGGGTTTGTGAATATGGTGGCATATGGTCCCGTGGTCACGGTTGACCACACAGGTTGAAGTTAAGCACAATCCATCTCGGCCAATATGTGAATGGGTGACCAGAGAGCATCAAGGATTCGTTCCTGCCCCACACTGAGACAAAGGTTGAAAAACTTGTGGTGTCACCTTAGGCAAATGGCTTAGTTCGAAAAAGTCTCTGTTCACTCAGCAGTGAGTGGTTACTCAGAAGGATAAGATGGACATGTAACTTGTAGCACCTTGAATGACAGTTTGTGTTGTAAACTCCCCAGGGAGTTGAAAAGGAATTGAGTGCACACAGATCCATTGACTGGGATAACTAATAATGTTGCACTTTGAGCATGGTTTTGAGCATGGATATGGCGCAATATAAATGTTTCATAAGCTTGGGGCCAGGTGTAGTTAACCCACAGGATACTATTCCACATTGCTTTATAGTAGTGGGAGATTTGCCTATCTTAGCCGAAGAAGGAGGTATGTCGGCATGGCAGCATTGGGTTACACACAATGAGGCACAGTAATGAGAGATATCTCCAAGCCTGGATTACTCACAGCAAGACATATGAGGAAAGACTCATTTAACCCTGTCCCTGCTGGATTAAATCCAGTCAGAGGTCTGTAGAACATCTCCAGTGGCCTCAAGCATGGAGAGAGTTAATAAAGTAGCACATGTTGTGAGATCTTCAGTGTGAAACCCAAGCTCATTCACTCTTGTATCACTTAATTAGATGTTGACTGAAATGGTATGTTCTAATGTGACAATACTATTTTCCTTCTATGCAAATTGTTAAAAACAAATATCAAAACTGATACATGTATTATGTAAAACTGATAGCTTTTGATATAAAATTACCGATATATTTATAGCTGGTGTGATTCAAGATGCTCCTACTGGTCTCAGCCAGTGAAGTTATCCCTTTGGATAAGCCGTTGGTGTTGGAATCACAATCTAGCAACTTGGGTTAGAATCCCAGGATCGGCAAGGTCCTTGGTAACAATGGTGACCAATCCGGGAATTCGAACTCAAGACCAAAATGGCCAAGATCAGTATAGCAATTCGTTAATCTTATATCACACTTGACTATATATACAGAGATATGTGGCTCTTACCGTGATTTCTTTCTGGGAGTCGACTGATCCTCCAGACTACGGACTTGTACACATGTTCGTACTTGGCCGAGCCCACGGAAGCCTCCATGATGGTTGGAGTGAGGGCGCCCTGAGCCATCATCGTCAGACGTTCCAGACCCTTGATCTTGCCGGGTTTTCGAGCTGCTGCTTTGAAGGAACCGTATCCGAATCTCTTCTCATACCGAAACAGGTAAATCCAAGGCTCTGGGATTGGGAAGCGGATTTCTACATCCTCACAAGGAAACTGCCCATGCTTTTTACTGTTTGCATGATATCCAGTCACTAACATGTCACACCGGATTTCGAAATGGTGTCCTTTGAGAACCTGCTGGACTGTCATCTGCATTGGTAGTTCGCGATTTTCCTTTGGTCGTATTCGGAATCGCAAAAGCTCAAACTGGCAAGCATCCAATGGACGAAACTTCACAGTGTGCGTTTTCTCATATTCTACCAAGTCAACAGAGCAGTGAAACTCAGGGTTTTCAATTTTAATCCAGTCCTCCGTCTTGACAGGAATGATATCATACCTGCCAACCACTTCCCTTCCTTTTCGTCTCCTGTCATTCAAACCAATCTCACAAGCTGGCATGCCAGTTACAAAGGCAAGGAAGAACACCCTAACTCTGGCTTCCTGCATCTCTACATGTCCATCCTTGTTGAGGACTGCTCGGTATTCATCCCACACCTCACCCTGGCACTCATCTTTAGTATAGGACAATGTCTTCTCCCTGCGAGATTCCAGCTTCATGAACGCATCCTCAACCTCCCACACAAACGTCTTCAGATCTTCCTTACTGAGACTCCCGAACTTCAATAGTTCTGACACCTGAGGGGCATGATCTAGAATCATGGTTGCTTTGGGTTTGCGCACAAAAGATGGAGTTATCCTTTCCGGTCGTATTCCGACCCTTTCACGATAGAATATGTACTGTATTTTGACTGTATGGATCTTGCCGAACTGATCAAACTGCTGTAGCGACATTTCTGATATGGAATAACAAGGCTGAAGAGGAAGCTCCTGTATGGGCTCCTTATCCTCTTCATCATTATACATCTTCAATGACAGGCCATCATTCTGAACATTCAACCGCACAAATACAGTTTTCCAGAACCTGTTTCCTGCCAGTTTCTTCTTCGTGGGTTGTCTCAACATCAGCTTCCATCCTTCCCCTTTGAACTTGGGGTTGTAATCTTCTAAGGGCATGAGGTTCTCCTCTTCCTCTGGAGTACTGCTCTCGGTGGACATGGACTGAAGCATGTCCCTCTGTTCCTTGGACTTGGGCGATTCGTCTTCCATCACCTGGAACTTGGCAAAGTTTTCCTCTGGAGGAGAGTCACGGTCGAATGGGTTTTCCCTCATTGGCATCTGAGGAGATTTTGGTCTCTTGGGTGGTGGAGGTAAAGCAGGTGGTGGACCAGAGGCTATCTGCGACTGATCGGCCGATTTTATTTCCAACATGAATGTGTCCTTCTCGTCATCTTCACCAGCATCCAGATTGTCATACGTGGAATTGTTCAACTGTGGGTTGTTGGATACTGGGCCTGATCCAGGTACTTCCAGATCGTCTGGGTGGTCATCATCGACAATTGTTTTGAAGGGATCGAAGACGGTGGCTGGCTCTGATTGAGAAGCATCATGATCTGGTGCTGAGCTTGATCCAAACAGGAAGTCGGCTGCCCCTCCCTCACTTGAATCTGCTACTCCAAAAGCATCATCTGCTTTCTTGGCCTGTGCTGCGATATTTTCAAAGCTAGCTGTGAGGAAGGGGTTCTTGACTTTGGCGTCCAGCTGATCCATCCCCTGTGGTGCTGTGGGAATACTATCAACAGTAAACAGATCATCCTGAAATGGGTTTGCTGGTTGTTGTGCAGTTCCTACATCACCCCAGATGTCTGCAGTAGGTGCTTGTTGTGCAGTTCCTACTTCACCCCAGATGTCTGTAGTAGGTGCTTGTGGTGCAGTTCCTACTTCACCCCAGATGTCTGCAGTAGGTGCTTGTTGTGCAGTTCCTACTTCACCCCAGATGTCTGCAGCAGGCGCAGCTGATTGCTTGTCAAAGAAACCATCATCTTCAAAATCCATTTGCTGTTGGAATGTCACTTGAGGTTTGGGCTGTTCAGAAGTCGCATTGTCACTGGATGTATCCATCATGAAAGGATTTTTAGATGCACTTGACTGAGCATTATCTTGTTCTGAGAAAGCTTCATTGGATTCTCCCACGTTTGCTGAAGGCTCTCCAAAAGCTGATGACACATCTCCAAAAGCTGATGAAGGCTCTCCAAAAGCTGATGAAGGCTCACCAAAAGCTGAAGGCTCACCAAAAGCTGAAGGCTCACCAAAAGCGGATGAAGGCTCTCCAAAAGCAGATGAAGGCTCTGCAAAAGCTGATGACGATTCTCCAAAAGTTGACGAGGGCTCTCCAAAAGCTGATGACACATCTCCAAAAGTTGATGAAGGCTCTCCAAAAGCAGATGAAGGCTCTGCAAAAGCTGATGAAGACTCTCCAAAAGTTGATGAAGGCTCTCCAAAAGCTGCTGACACATCTCCAAAAGTTGAAGGTTCTCCAAAAGTCATAGTTTGTTCACCAAAGGATACAGCCTGGTCAGACACTTTTGAGCTCTGTTCCACTGTAAAGTCAGCATCACCAAACCCACTTTTGTCATCAGTGCCACTTTGTTCACCAAATGCACTAGATGTCACATTATTAACATCTGGAACGTCTGGGGCATCACTTTGGAGAGGCTCAGAAGGAGCACCAAATGGATCTAAAGTGTTCAGGGGATTCTTTTGAGCTTGCGACTTGTTTCGATTTCCAACAGAACCCCAAATTCCATCTATTTCTTCTTCATGAACAGTTCCAAAAGGATCAAAACAAACACCTTTCTTTTTAGAGGGATCAGCAACATGTGGGGTAGGAATCTTTGGTCGAAGTATTGCCTCCGACATGAAAGGATTCTTATTAGCGACAGCTATATCCTGTTCTTTGCTCACCTGTTCTACTCCCCACTGAAGAAAATCGTCCACAAGACTCCTAGCCAGGTCGGACACTGCACTACTGTCTGGAACCAACTGATCTTGCTCAGCGAGAAATTCCTGGTCAAATGAAAGCGGACTAGAACACAACGATGACTGCGCACTGCTCTGATTCGTTCCACAACTCAAAAACCAATCAGACATGCCTGTATCTGTAGTCATTGGAGCTTTAGGAGGTGCTGCAGGGTTACACAGGAAGTCATCTAGACCAAGCAGGTCCTGATTTACGTAGACTTGAGGCTGGCTTTGGGTATTTGCATTGTTGTCATCGACACAGGACAAGCCCAGGAGGTCCTCTTCTGCCGGGGTCGGTGGGTGAGGAACACTCGGCATGGGTTTCTCAAACTCCAAGATGTCAGTGAAGTTCTCTTGCTCCATGCTGGACCAGGTGGTGGTGTGAGGAGGCTGTGGTGAATGACTAGGCGACTGGACTGGAGTGATTTTAAGATGAGGTAGGTCTTTTCCTGGCTGGGTTATGAGAGCTGAGAGATCATTTCCGTTTTCATTGCCATTTAACTCTGTGGACATCAAATCTTCTACATATTCTTCTTGTTCTAGTGGTTCATCATTACTCAACAGACCTTCAGAATTGTCAAACTGGGTCCATGTCACAGAAGATTCGTCTTTTGAATTCCTCTTTTCAGGTTTTGCTGGGGAAATGCGCCCGGAAGGAGAAATCCGTCCTGAAGTCAATATACCTAAACTCGACTGTGTTTTCAGTACATTACTTTTAATTCTATCCTGCATCTGCAGGAAAGCTTGCCAATGTTCAGATTTCGACTTGACT
>JAUTBQ010176733.1:0-11290 GCA_032361185.1 Lepetodrilus ovalis
CAGACACCCTATCCTGAGATTAATACAATATTATCTATGGCAATGCACAGTATGATATTTAGTCTTAATATTAATTACTTTCAACAAAATAATACTTACCATTAACAGTGATGTTTATAGTGGGCCCAGTCACATTTACACGATCAACATCAAATAAGCATTTTGCTGTCAGCGAGGTCCTTCCTCCTGCCTGTATCTGTACAGAACCAGTGAAGACAGTTGTAGTAAGACCGTCTGAAGTTATATCATTGTCTCCCTGTGTTAATGTCTTGACAACACCACCAACACTGATGTATCCCTGGGTAGCTGCTGGGGTACATGGGCTGGTGGTACAGATAAAGTCAACAGTATCACCATCACTGGCAGTCTGGGGATTTGCTGTAAGGTTGCCGTTGTTACATGGAACTGGAAAGAACAAAAATAGTAATTTTCAATGATTTTGTGAGCTTTATTTGATACTGATAGGAGAAAAATTATCTGTATTTTATATTTCTATATATTATAGAACCTGGTTATATTTATGATGATGATGATAATAACAATATTAATGGGGCGGGATGTAACGCAGTGGTAGGACTTCGGAGCAAAAGGTACCGAGTTCAAATCCCGCCCCCGGAGCCCTGGCATCAATGTTCGCAGAAGTTACATTTCTGAAGTGATATTAATAGTATCACCGGCCTGCGTATCGCCTTATGACATGCATGATTAAGACCAGCGTATCATGAATGTTTGGTGTTACCATCTATGACCAGATGGTTTCAGCTTTGATGAGTGGGTCTGTATGATGATCTTTGGGTAGCTGTTGAGAGTTGACAAATGTCAAATAATGACAAATCCTTCGACGATGGTGACAATGATGATAACTTTATTCAGACATGTTAAATGATAGGGAGCAGCTTCATAAGGGTCTCAGAAAGATGCCCTTTCTAGTCTGAGGCTAGTCTCTCCCACAGACCCTGTTCTCTAATACTCCTATTCGAAATATCTCCTATGGACAAAAGCAAATCTAGATTTTCTGGGGAACAGGTTAAAGAAATTCAGAGGCTCCTTTCATATTCAAATAGTATACATCAGTACAATGTATTAAAAATAATTTACTTTCATCCTCTGAGACTATTGACAGTCTAATTGGGCATATGTTAATCTAGATCCCTGACGCGTAGTAAAGTGGTATTCATTCAGAATAACAGTGTTTGTTTATCAGGGTGTACAGGATTTTACTAACAGATCAAGAGGAAAAGTGAACCTTATTAAATCCTGTATGTTCCAATACACACATTTTTCATATTTTTCATTATTCAGAACTTCATTGTAATATTTTCCTGAAAACTGATATGGGAGATTATGTGTGTAAAATTGGTTCATGTTAATAAATCAGAGGTGATCTCAGTCATGTGATGTAATAATTCAATGCCTGTGACCTCATACAATGGCTGTGATGTCATGTAGCACTTCATCAACTGGCATTTAAATAGATGAGCCAACTTGTACAAGATTCTACAGGATGGCAAGTGACCAATGACGTAGCTAGAATCTATTCTGAATAACGACACGGTTTTCCCTAACGTACAATAACTCTTTATGACTGTCTTTTCAAAGATGCTACCCTCAACATTTGTCATAGAGGATTTTTTAAAAAGCGAATATGGAATACAAATAGTATTAATTTGTATTTGAGTCTAGCAACAATGCAGTTTTATGATCAAAGTCACACAGCCTCGTGTGTGGTAAAACAATGGGATTTTCAACGTCACCAGATTGTTTTCTGACACCCAACCTGGTGTCAGCAATGGAAACGATTGTTCCATGCAAGGCCTCTATTGCAATTCTATTGCATACAACATAACTGCATGATGAAAGTAAACAAATAATGATGTTGTCCTGTAACTAATTCACTAAGAAAAATTCAACAATGTATTAACTGGGATTCCTCTACCCAGGTATTTTATATGATTATGCAACATTTTTTTCTCCAGGTATTATTTTCCAACTGAAGCGGGTGGAACTAAACGACGGCAAGTTTGTGTACTGTATGTGGGTGTCCCGCGACCCCGAGGAGCCCGGCGAGGGGGGTCGGTCGTATGCCAGCTTCACCCTGGCGTCCAGTCTCAACAGCACCCAGGACAGGTCCAACATCAGCCTGGGAGAGGTATGTCAGGATCTCTGCTTAAACAAAATAATTAAGTGTCGGCAGATATTTATTATTATTTTTATTTTTTAAATATTTGTTGTTCCTGACTATTCTTTTTATCAGACGTTTACTAAGATGTTTGTGAAACCAAAAAATATACAATTATCTATTATTGGTAATTATGCTCAACAGAATTAAGGGTCAGTAGCCTTGTGGTAGAAATGTTCCCCACAAAACATCTACTGTATTCGTTTCATCACTTGACAAGCCCTAGGGTGATGGAAATAGCCAATAGAAAAACCTCATGCTTGAAAGGTTAGGAAAGGTCTTTAGGTCAAGGACAAGGTATTCTATTGGCTATTGACGTCGACCCTAGGCTCATAAATTTAGCTTTTTGTTATTTTCACAACGAGGAATTTCCAAATACAGGCTTCAGGTACTCTTCAAGAAATTGCAGGGACATTTATAGAAGAATCGTACCAGATTCTTGAAGCAACATTCCGAAAATTTGTTATAAACATTCCCCACAAAATATCTGCTGGCTGTTAATTAATTTTGTTGAGTATATCTTGAATCCATCTCTTTATCCTGTAGCTGTTTGTATACATCCACTTTCCTCACGTTACCCTATATTCCGTCGTTCATAAAATCATGTCGTCCATTTCTGTCCATCAGCTGTTGGCAGAGAAGGCCACGTCAGATTCCAAGACAAACATCCTGGACGACACGGAGCCAGCGGTAAATTCCGACATGGAGGAAAATGACTCAGAAACTTCCCTGAGCAGTGGACAATACGACGAGACGTACGACACGCTGGACTCGATCGGGAAAGGAGCATTCGGCTTCGTTAAGCTGGGCGCCAGGAAAAGGGACAAGGAAGAGGTAGGAGGCGTGCAATGAGTTGTAAATACGTGTGGTAAAACAGTCAAGTGTTGATAGATAGCAGTCAGCACTGTGGTCAAGCCCCAAGGTTACAAAACATTTTTGAATTTTTTTGATTTGATGCTCAGCTCGCATTTTGCTTTGAGATTTCAGCATAAATAGCAATTTTAGCATGAAATATAGCACAAGATTCTTTTAGCCTTCCCTGCTAACCATCCGCTACTTTTTATATGTCAGACATGGCGATCTTCCTTGGATTTATTTGCAATGATCATAGCTCAGGGTCCTACAGCCCAGGCTTGTTTTCCGCTGAAATCACAATATTCTATTGCCATGCCTGGTATATGTGTGGTCAGGGGAAGGCTACTGAAGAAGGTTTTCGTAACCTTGGTGACCTGTGTTAAGATGCCCAACTCACCATCTCTGTGTGTGGTCAGGTGGTGGTGAAGTTCATCCGCCGGTCCAAGGTGCTGAAGGACTGCTGGGTGTTCGACAACGTCTACGGAAAGATCCCCATGGAGGTCAGCCTGCTGCTCAAGCTGAAGCATCCCAACATTGTCACGGTAAGTTGTCACGGAATGTTGTCAAGGTAAGTTGTCACAGTGGGGTATTACGGGTCCTCCCGACAAGTGCCTTGGCGATGCAGAAAGTTGGACAAAACTGTCTCGTAGTTATGAGATATTGTTTCACAGAAATGTAAATAAGCATGCTCATGTGTGTGGTTGTTATCAAGGTAAGCAAGGCTCGACAGTAGACAGTAAGGATTGTCTGACAATAGCCCAGATTAACAAGCCATAAGCCCTTTGATAAGATGCACTGTCTGCAAAGCAGATTATCATCATTGGTCTGTCAGTACCAGCCTGTGCTCGCAGGTTTACTGCAACATTCAGTGCAACGGATGTTGCAGGTTTCTTCCTGCCCTAAACTGACAAGTCATGATGTAAGTGAAAGAATCTTGAAAGTGACTAAGCCCCATTTAAAAGTTTTCTTCTACAGTTGCCATGACGATAACACTGGTGTGTTGCAGGTGCTGGATGTCTTCCAGAACGAGGAGTTTGTTCAGATGGTGATGGAGAAACACGGCAGCGGCATGGACCTGTTCGAGTTCATCGACCGCAACCCAACCCTGGACGAGGCTCTGGCTAGCTACATCTTCAGACAGGTGAGGCTTGCTACTCTAATGTTACCTAGCTAATGAGGCTACTCTAATGTTACCTAGCTAATGAGGCTACTCTAATGTTACCTAGCTAATGAGGCTACTCTAATGTTTCCTAGCTAATGAGGCTACTCTAATGTTTCCTAGCTAATGAGGCTACTCTAATGTTACCTAGCTAATGAGGCTACTCTAATGTTACTTAGGAGCCATTCCTCTTGCCACAGTACTGTTTTCGGAGTACAG
Organism: Lepetodrilus ovalis; assembly: GCA_032361185.1. Taxonomy (NCBI): domain Eukaryota; kingdom Metazoa; phylum Mollusca; class Gastropoda; order Lepetellida; family Lepetodrilidae; genus Lepetodrilus; species Lepetodrilus ovalis. Next base: position 4,413 of record JAUTBQ010176733.1, read on the forward strand.
TCAACACCCGTTTATCTGGACGGTTGCATTACCAGTAAAATCGTGCAAATAACTGAATTTCCAAATGTCCGAGTCATATTACATAGGAAGACTGATATATGGATCCCAGTAAAAACTGTGCAGATAGCAATGCAACCGGATATCCGAAGTCCGGATAGACGGAGGTACACTGTACTCTGGACACATTGTTTTGTCAAAGGAATGAACCTGTACACTTTCCAGGAGCCATGTTCCCGAAACTATTGTATACGTAATGATCTCGTTACACCCTTCGTGGAAAAACAACTGATGATCCTGAAAGATCCTCCACGAATGCTTAACGATGTCGTTAGGTATACAATAGCTTCGGGAACATGGTCCCTGAACCTTTTACCACCATCTTGCTTGTGTGAGACATGTGCGAGCTGTCCCTTCTACTCAATACAGACAGAACAGACCACTGTTGAAAGGAACATTCCCTGCTAATTTTAATTTGAATTAGATTGTAGTTAACAAGAAAGGGCATCAGGCTGCAAACACAAAGAGTCTGAGACGCTTAAAAATTACTGCATGAACTGGTACATAGGCACAGTTTCAATGAAGAATATTGAGCTTTGTCATGTTTTTATCAGAGTTTTTAATGAAACCTGTTCTAGATGGTGGCCGGAGTGTCCTATCTCCACTCCAAGGGCATCCTCCATCGAGACATCAAGGATGAGAACATTATCGTGAACGAGCAGTTCGGAATCAAGCTGATCGACTTTGGTGCTGCCACCTACATCCGAGAGAAGAGACTGTTTGGCACATTCTGTGGGACGCTAGAGTACTGCAGTCCCGAAGTCCTGCAGGGTAACAAGTGAGTTGTCCTGGTGTTGTGCTGTCTGGAGAGTCTGCATCGGTCATAAAGTCTGTATCACTGACATTGGAGCTAAGAATATACCTCTATCAGTTGACATAAGCATAGAATAGTATGAATGAATGAAGAAATTTTACTAATTTGCAACTTACATGCATATATTTCTAGCTATCTGTAGCAAGACTTAAAATCAAATAAATAAGAATAGACATCACCATTGTTCGAAATTAATGCTGGAAACTTACTGGCCCAAATAATGATACAATTAACAAATGTTTACAAAAATCATTAATTTCTACTAGCCCTTAGGATATCTTTAGCATTGGGGAAAATGGCTGGGCCAGCGGTAATTTCGAACACTGGACATCACTGTAGCATTAGGTCCAACCACAGCCATATTGGTCTACACCATTGCTGAAGTTGGCATTAATGTTACCTTTGAAGAGTTGGGCCATTTCCTATAAAAAGACCCAAGTGAATGTTCATATTTTAATTTTTATATACTCAGCAAAATAAATTAAGAGCCAGTAGATAAGTTATTGGGAATCTTTCAACCAAATTTCAGATGGGAAATCTGGTTACATTCTTCTTCCAATGTGTCTGCAATTTCTTGAAGTGTACCAGGATCCTATGGCTGTTTGGAAATTCTTTGTTATTAAAATAATATGAAGCTAAATATATATGTCCAAAAGGACTGCCCACCCTTAATTGAATATTTTAGGCAGTGTCAAATACTGTAAATCATGAAATTTTAGCGTCAATAAACTTTAACGACCGGCGCATTATCAGGGTCCAGGTCAAAAGCCCCTTAGGTCAATAGCCCCTCGGTCAAAAGCCCCTAGGTCAAAAGCCCCCATATTGTGAAAGATGAACAAAAAGCATTTTCATAGTTATAATATTTATTCAGTTAATCAGTAAGACATTTTAGATCACAAGATACAGTGATACAGTTTTAGTGAATATATAAAAACAGTGCAGACAGTTCTCTGAACGTGTAGATATGTTGTCACTGAGCCTTTGCATGTCTGAGATCTTCTGTTGGTACATTCCCAGTGTATGGTGTTCTTGTTCAGTGTTTTGTGTGTGTATATATAACCATCATGACATAGCTTAGATCCACCCTTGATGACTTCCATGGCAGACTATCTAGAGTACATTATGTTCAAGTTCCTAATAATACCTAGCTATCTGTTAAATTGAGGGGCTTTTGACTGCTTTCTCATTAAGGAGGAGGGGGTTTTGACCAAGGGGCTTTTGACCTAGGGGCTTTTGACCAAGGGGCTTTTGACCTAAGGGGCTTTTGGGTGTATCCCGGAGGTGACACCATGCCTGCAGAGCATTCTAAGAATGGGTCATCCTCGAAACACAGATGCAGTGACTACCTAACGGAAAAATACCAAACTATATGCTGAGATTCACAATTAAATTCCAAGCGAGCGATAACTAGGAATGCATATTGAAGACTAATTTTGCAAGATTTCCCTTGTGTATCTTCGCATGGACCAAGTCCATTGCTATTTCACCAGTGTGTCTGTAAAGGCAAGAACGACATTTTGTTCTCTTATATTTTTCCCTCTGTAACTTTAATCCGTAGAAGCGATATCCAACATGATGATACGTGTAAAAGGTTTAGATTCTAGCTGAAAATCCCCAAATCCCCATTCACAATGAGAATTAAGAATCTGAAGAGGCAATACCAACATAAAGATGCATGAAGAAATATTGCATCAGGTAGATTTGCATTATCTTATATAAAAATACGTGCATAATGTTTTGTTTATATCTGGTATAGATTTCTATTCTGGCTGAAAATCCCTTTCCCCATGTACAATGTGAATAATGAATTAGAGAAAACAATTATAGCAACACAAAGATCGATACATGTAAAAGTGTCGCATCAAGTAGATTTTGATTATAGCTGAAGTTTCCCCCAACCACTGTCATCATGAATAAATAATTCTGATAAAACTAATTAAAATGTGCTACAATACCCAAACATTCCTATCAGTGTGTGGAAGTTGTCAGTGTGTTTACAAGAACACTTTGATAAGCTTCCTTTAGGAATTTATCACAATTTTACACACAGCAACTCTGGACAGCTATACAATAACATTATCATGTTGGTGTGACACTGATTCCTACACTAACAGTGCATTGTTACTGTATTAAGTAGTCCCTTAAGCAAAACGCCGACGCTATAAATGTTGATACGGACATGTCCTATTAAAAGTAGATAAAACGGCTCGCGGTTTGCTCTTGTGTTAATGACTTCATAGTATCCAATATAGTCGGCACTCTTTCGTAAATGACTGTGTCGCATTTCAGGGTAAAATCAATAAACTATTGGTGGCCTTGTGTGAAGACACCACCCAGGGAATATCCGAACACCTCATAAAGACAGCGTATTGCACGCTGACATGATTGGCTACAGTAATAGAAGCTCTTGGTTTATGTTCCAATGCCATGCTTGGGAGATGTGGCACATTCATTAGCAAGGTGATATCGTCGAGACATTTGGACCGTATTCGTTTCGGGAACTCAAGCCGAGTTGAGCGCTACTTGTACATGCGCATTAGCACAAACAAAAATGGTTTATTAAAACAACCGAGAATGTCACATGCTCGTTGCTGACCAATCAAAATTGAATTTACTGCAGTCGACGCGAATTCAAAACAAATACGGCCTTGAAAAATGACGCAATGGACCAGTCCAGGAACTAAGGATGGAAGAATCTTATCGCATATTAATGACTTGTACGGTAAAGGTTGTTTTTAATTGAATTATTTATTTATTTATTGTTATTACTACTAATTAGTTTCTATTTAGCGAGTTTTTATCAAATGTATTGTTCAGATGTCACGGAATAGATTGTACATGGACTACGACAGACATGGGCATGTGTAACATGAAATACATTTTAAAACATGTCCATTAACTACACGACATCAAAGAAGTGAAAGAACTAGCAGATATAAGGTACAGGGTATCGTTTCATGAAGCTCTCTTATCTACTACGGTACAATAAGGACTCTCGTAGCGATCCCTAATGCATAGCGCTCGTGCACCAACGAGAGCGCTATGGTATCTTAGTGGACAAGAGAGATTCGAGAAACGCTACCTTGATCAATCCAGATATAAGATGTATACGTGAATGCAAACATTGCTTATACCCCTCTTCCGGTCTCGTTGCCATGGTTACTTTTGTTCTAAGTGTAGGTGTATATCCGGATACACCTACACATTCTCAGAGAAAATTTAGGTAATATCATAAATGAACCTACACTTTTTCAAAGCATTAATTCTTTCATTTCGGAGAACGTGTAGGAATATCGGAAATACAAGTATATTTTCTCTTCATCGAGTTGTACATACTTGTATTTCATGTATCCTGAAATTCATGAAATACATGTGCCCGAACCTGGAATCGAACATAATCTTGATTCGATAGTCAATACCACGGGACCAAATAGCTGACTGATGATAAGACCATTCGTTTATCTAGTTATGACTGATTTAAGAAAGTCACGTGGCTATGATGGAGGGAGGAAGGAAGGAAGGAAAGAAGAAGAAGAATATAACACAATTTCTTCCAACAAAACCACGTGAAGCACGAACTAATTGTTCATCCCAAAGCATTAGCATCTGATGAGGGTTCCCATAGGTGATCTGGCGGGTCGATGATCTAGTACAACTTACACTATGTTATACGTATATTTTCTCAGAAATTACTTAGATTTTACATTTAAATGGTATGCCATGTAGTACTAGACCGGAAGAAGCGTATAAGACAGTTACACCCACACTTCCTCGGTGTATCGGTTAATATCTCAACAGTTATTGTCGTGATGGCTCGTCGGCTACCGCCTCGGAGGCCCCACGACCAAAATTGTAGGGATATTTACTGATACACCTCTGAAAGTGTGGATTCAACTCTTACATAGAACCGATTGTGCTTGGAATGATGCAAACTAGGTGGTTACAAATTATATTTTAGTTTGTAGACTGGATGGTTGATAAGTTACACAACAAACTGCAGTCTTATAACAATCACTGTATGTATTATTACACGATCGACGGTTCTGCCTTTCAGAAAGCAGCAACCGGACCATTGCACATTATTGAAAACGAACAAGAAATCTTTGCGGATATTTAGAAACATGCATGAAACAAGACAAAATAATTAATGACACAGTCGTGTACTAGTATCTCATTAATGTATTTTCTGACAGGCTTGCTGATGCGTTTGAAGATTGAACCACAGAACCTAATTTGACAAGCATGTTTTTCAACTTCACAATTCCAAGTCGTTCAAAATGCATGAGCTGCAATTCTTTGGACTAATGTATTCGTAGAAAAAGCAATATTTTTGTATTCATGTGAAAAACGTGATTATCAAAATACAGATAGCTAAATATTATTATATGAACTCGTAATTTTCAAACCTTTTGAAAAAATCAGACATTCTGTGTGAAAATAATATAGTTCTACTCATTGCGAAAACAACACAGTCATGTCCAAATAAACATTAAGGTTGACGACGTTGAAATGTACTTGAATTTCACCTCTGGCGAATGAAAAATACATTTAGATTTTTGCAAACTGCAGACGGTGAGTCCGGAGTAGATTATTACGTGTCACCTGTGATTGCTTTGTATTTGTTTCAGGGCGTTCTCGTGAAGAAACATCTCGGCATCACGCCAACAATTTAAGTGGGGTCGTTATGAGCATGATTTGTTCACCATGCCCGTGAGGACAATTACAATCTGTTGCCGAGCAACTGGTCACGTTATACGTATCGGTATGTCACCTTAAGGGTATCGTTTCACAAAGCTGTAGTATCCACTACGAGACCATAACGCTCTCCTAGCGATCTCTTATACATAACGATCGTGTACATACGAGAGCAGTATGCTCTCTCAGTGGATAAGAGAGCTTCTTGAAATAATGCTACGGGCTCTTCTGTACCAAACAGCGTCTCGAGAGCAAAATTAACTCCAAATTCAAAAATGTTGTAGTCTTTGGAGTCGAGATTTCCTCCTTAAAGTTACCAGGCTACGTACAGAAGAACAGGCATGACACACCTTCCTAGAGTTCTCGTAACCACAAATAGATCACAGCCGTCTCGTAAATGAGCGAGACAGATAGATGCGACAGCACTAAGCTCTCTTATTTGATACAAGAGCATTACTAATGTGTACCAAGGTCAGTAAATATTCACATATCTCAGAGGTGTATTTGGACATGGGTTTCATAGACAAACGTGTGAAGGAAAAGTAGCTGTGCTCATTAAATGCAACATAGAACCGAAATTGATCGTTGGGTAGCGTCGTTTTAAATCTATTTACCTTCCGATCAATACACAATGTATGGTCAATAATTGTTTTGTTGGGGACAGAATAAAAAATGTTTGCTGATGGATTTGTATCCCTTACAGCCAAATTTTCGAGGTTTAGTGGCACACTTGGCATATATGTTTAAGTGGACAGTGATAGCGTGGCACAATAGCATCACTATGCACACCCGATATTTCAGAGGACATTATTTGCATAATCACCGCCACAGAACCTAATTATTTACCACTCTGAATTTCAGTTATATGTTCACTCGTCTCCATCGTATATCCTCTGGTAAGGTATTTACAGCTTCGTGATACAATGTGAGATACTTCTACGTAGGTAAGGTATGTTATTACATAATATGTATAATTAGATTGAAATATGTTAACGTTCATTGCTCAAGAATTCTACGTAACTTATTTAGCAATCCTGATAATTCTTTACATGCATAATATATCGTGTACTAGTATATACTAATAGAAATTAAAATGTTCAATTAAAAATAATATAATACATGCGACTGTAATCCATGTAGTTATCAATGGGGATATGTTATAAGAAGATACCGGTAGATGGTATATCTCAATAGCCTTAAATAGAAACGAATGTTTATACAACCTTTTAATAAAATATCTCTCTCTCTCTCTCTCACACACACACACACACACACACACACACACACACACACACACACACACACACACACA
>JAUTBQ010176744.1:0-11290 GCA_032361185.1 Lepetodrilus ovalis
GCAGTGTATTAGCTATCGGCAAAGCGAGCGCTACCACTCTCGTAGTGGATAAGAGAGTTTCGTGAAAGGATACCCAGCCTCGCGAAATAGCTGGCCCTCATGACATCCTATCGACAGGAAAAACATGTTCACATTTCAGGAATTAATGTTTTGACCGAAAGTTAGACATCTTTGAATACTCATGGGCTTAGACCAATCAGGCTTAGAACCAGGAGTCGGTGATGCGACCAATACAATACGTGCAATCGTGTATTCTGACAACGTCGTGGTGGTATAAAGGGGTATATAGACGGTAAGTAAGTCTCATGAAACATGCGTCTCATTAGGCACCTTACCGTGTAGCTTGGTGCCAATATTCTACGAACGAAGGTTCCGTGCCAAAATGTAACTTAGTACATGTCTACATGGTAAGTTAACCTATGAGACAATTATGTAACAGACATCTCATGAGACAGACCTACCATCTAGTTACGTAATGACTGCCTACATGGTCGAACGACGCAGCTTGAGCACCGGCCTCCAAGATTACGAAACGTTTTAGGGTATGATTTTATGTTCAACTCAAAAAGATTTCACAAAATTTAATCACAATGTAAAATTAAGCTTGAGCATGAAATCGTACTCAATGTCTCGTAATCTCGGAGCCAGTTATCCTTTCACGAAGCTCTCATCCACTAAGAGAGTGGTAGCGCTCGCTTTGCCGATAGCTAATACACTGCTAGGAGAGCGCTACCAGTCTCTTAGTAGATAAGAGTTTCGTGAAAAGATACCCTAGTCGCAGTATAACTAGATCTATCACAATTCGTGTACAGGTGCTTGTCCATGCTTGATGCGAGGCACTATTACATGCGTAAAGCAAGTTGTCGGCTCGGAATCAGTTAATAATGTGTCTGCGTTGGTATCACTGTTCTAACTGGGATTCGTCGCAATTGGGCGAGAGATTCCCACAGCGACGTTAAACTATATAATCACCACTCATTGTAACTGGGGTCGGTTTTCACTGAGCTATTGCCAACCAATGGAAATACAATTTATGTTGACCGTGAAATGAGTGAAATAATCTTGAAAGCGCTTCTAAACCCCAATTCAACCAATCGTCGTAATTATATGCAAGACGCGTGTGGTGTTGTTATTACCTTACAATAACGATATAGGAATCGAACACGGTCCATGTATAGACACAATATTACCGACATTAATTTACATGTTAGTATCACAGTGGTAGTAAACAGAAGTGGTTGAATGGGACAAAGTTAACTTGGTTGGCAACTTAGAACTCGATGTTGCACTATCGATGAAACGAACCAGTATTTCTTTTGTAGAATAACACAACCAAAACTTGTGATGAATTAACTTTTAATTCTGAATATAATGTAAATAACAATATGTACACATTAAATAATAAAATCTCTTGTAATGAATGACAACTTACTTGCTATAAAAAAATATACGACAAATACAATATATACCCGCAGAAACCTCAATGAGTATATGTGTCTGTATATAGGAGCGCTTCTCTCTGTATCAGAAAAACACTCTGGATTGTCTATGTACAACAGGGACAGTTGTGTGACCCACTCAGTGTCTATTGTAATACATATATATATATAATTGCAGTTGAGAAAGCCATGCTTTGTCACGTTGAGTGAAAGACGGCAGAACGTTCAAATGTAATTTGCTTACATTCTGTTTGAGACATGTGGAAAAAAATCACTCAAAGTTTAGCATGTAACAGATATTCACGATATATTACATGTCGTAATTGGTGGCATATACGTCAAGTCAGTATATCTTCATAGTTGTTTGTCATTTAATTTATACAATTAGATATTAAGTTTTGTTCAATTTCCTGATAATACTCAAAGCCCAGAGAAGTACAAGTTGTATTTGACTAGCTTTCACTTGTATGCCAGCACTACGGGAGGATTGTATATTACCATAGAGGAACTTGTTTAGATGTCTCTACAGACAACAGGTATTTGTGGTTTAATAAGCTTATAATGTCATTCACAAATTCTGTACCTACATGTATGAACGACGTGTACCTGATATGTGTCTGAATGTTCATATAATGCCATTCACGGCTTGACAACAAACAAAATAATCTTTGATTATTTCTATATACCAATTATTTGGTATTCATTAATACGTAGAGAATAAAATCTGCCTTCTTAACATGGTATTTTGTTCTCAAGTCATTATTTACATTACATGCAATCAGATCTAGAACATTTGATCAGTCGTTAACCATTAAGTTGCTGATGGTTGACATCTTCAACTGGCAGAATACATATATAATTGTATATGTATATAACCTTATCAATTGTTGGTTCAGTTTGGCATGCGAGGCCTAGCGATCATATGGAAATATGTGATACATTAACATTTGGAACATGACCCGGACGTAGTTGTTTGGTCATGACTACACGCATGCGCCCTGAAAGGCCCTGAGGTGCTGGTTCTGAATCTGGTTGAATCACAGTTTGGTATCGAAGGCGTTGTTGTGAATTCCCTCCGACTTGCGCTTGTAGAGACTGTCGTGGTCATGGTGCTCGTTGCTGATGTAGAATGCCGGTTTGTTGTCGTCAGACGGAACCACGGAATGATTGTCCAAACCAGAGCCATTGATGTTTTTATATTTCTGCTCTCCCACCATTATCTGTAACACGAGTATTGAGTATCAGTAGGCACATGGCTATGTAACACGTGTATAGAACTTCAGTAGGTATAAGGTACACATATGTAATGGCTCATAGTGAAAATAAGGAAAATTTTGGTTTATATTTTTTAAACACAGGCGCGCGCACGCACGCAATATGTTTAAATAATACACAAAATGCATTTTATTATATTTGTATGGAAGGTTGGGAAGGTAAAATGCTCACACATTCGTCAGAACTGATTTATCAACCATGGTATCCTTTCACGAAGTTCACTTATCCAATAAGAGACTGGTAGCGCTCTCTTTGCCGATAGCTAACAGGCTAATACACTGCTAAGAAAACGCTATAAGTCCCTTAGTAGATAAGAGATTTTCGTGAAAGGATACCCAGGTAAGCTTAACTTCCGATTGCAATCTATGGCAATTTCTAGCTAATATATTAATAACGGCCGGTCTACTGACTTGTACATACGCCCGGCTTACACTTCTCACTACCTACAGTATTATTGGAATATGGTGGAAATGACTTGAGGATACTTGTTGTGTGCATACACGAGTAACTAGCATGTATCGACTGCTATGTTCACATGTACTCACCTTTTCGGTGTCCGCGGTCTGTTTCTTGGTGCCACCTCCAGGTAGGATGTCGTCCAGGTACTTGAGCTCGTGTTGGGTGTACACACAGTCCATCATCTTCCTGACTACGGCAGTGAACACGACCTAGGTAACGCAGCAAGACGAAACACATGTGACACCAGGGAAACACTTGTGACACTAGGGAGAATGCCAGTGACAACAAAATCAAAGGAGGTCATTGATAGAACACCAATATATTAAATAATATATATATAATAATAATAATAATAATATAATAATAATAATAATAATAATAATAATAATAATAATAGTAATAATAATAATAATAATAATAATAATATAAGGGATACATGCTAATAGTATATTATATGTAAATTGTGTATTGCAATACAACCTCCACGTATGTCTGATAATGTAAAATATGTATGAGACAACGCAACCTGTAAAACATGCGTGACAAAAGAGGTTACTTGTATATCTGACAATGTAAAATGAAAATGTTTCGTACTTTCTTCAACAGAGAAAATAACGTTAGATGTCCTGTTCCAGGATATCGTTTCTCGAAGCTCTCGTATCCACTACTAGACCACAGCGCTCTCGTAAGTGTACGAGCGCCATGTATTAGAGATAGCTACGAGAGTGATTATGATCTAGTAGTAGATAAGAGAGCTTCGTGAAAGGATACCCAGGATCATACCAAAATATTATCAGGATCCTGGCAGGACACGTTAATCTCGAATCTCCTGCCATCATCCGGGAGGGATTTTGTTAGGATCCTGGAATAAGACACCTAACATTCGGGGATTTTTATGCAGTGCAAGATCGATCACTGGCCGAATTGCGAATAATGGATCAATGCTAAGTGATGTATTTCTATCTTTATTAGGGGAATCTCTTACCATTCGTTAATCATAAATAGTACTAACCAGAAGCGGGAATCCTATAGAGATGGATTTGATGCTCTTCACTACCCACAGTCCGACAAGACACAGGATCTGGATGAAGGTGAACAGATGAACGCGCCACAGTCTCACGTGACGCAGATACTTGTGGTCTGGCTGGTACTTCTGTGGCATCAGGTACAGGAGGAACCGGTCGACAAACTGAACGAAAATAGATCCGCAAAGTAATAACACGTCATCTTCCTAGACTCAAAGCGGTATTATCGACTAGTATAGACTGCAACATGGAGATAAAATACCATCATCTTACCTGCATGCCACGGAGAGCCGAGTAGCCCATGTAGAAGAACACACCGTAGAGCACAGGCATAGGGATTACCTATATGGGAACAGAGGGAACGCATTGTCTGAATAAGTGGATGGACAGTAACGTTCTTCAATGTTACAGAAAGCTGGTATAATTGTAGAAGGTTCTAACGTGTAACAGATAGATGGACCATTACAGAAACAAACTACTGTAAGATATTGTGTTTGGTCTCACCTTCAGCACGTTCGTGATGAGAACTGCCAGACCACTGAGAATGCCAACCAGTAGAGCCGTTACTCTCTGCTCCCTGAAATCATGCAATTCTCCTACTCTTAGTTGCAATTACTTTGACATTTTTGGTCAATACCAACACCTATATTTCTGTGAGTACGAATCTTATAGTAAAACAACCATGCAGATTCTGGCATATGAACCAATGTTAACAATGGGACAGCACAGAGAGATCAATTTATTTTACTGCTATAGACATTTGTGACATCATACCTGACGCCCAGGTATGTAGGCTTGTCACCAGGGGCGGTAGACTCGGATTCCTTCCTCAAACTCTGGATATGTGCGATGGCGGACACGGTGGCGGCCACATACCACGGCAGCCCCAGCAGAGAGTGGGCAACCACTAAGATGGTCAGGACAAATAGATCCAAGTGGTAACCTTTGCCTTTCTATTGAAAGAAACGAGACTGTGAAAGAATAAGCTTATTCAATACGATCATGATTTTATTAATACGTGTTACGTGCTTTAGATGTCCCGTTCCAATATCCTAATAAAATCCAACCAGTATCTTGGTAGGACACCCAGGTGGGAGTCTCCTGTCAGGATCCTGGTAGGATTTTGTTAGGATCCTGGATCAGGACACCTAACCTGTTGGTATTTTTATGTGTGTTTTCTTTGTTTGCTAGTGCAGCGTAATCGGACGTATAGACACATCGAAGACATATCCTTTACCCTTCTCTTGGAATATACGAGACTGGCCAGGATTCGTATTTATGTCTTCTTATTGTTGTTCCCTAATACCTTGAGGAGGTTCTCCTTTCGGTTGACGATGACAGCGGTGATCTGCTGATCCATGAAGATGAGGATGGTTCCAATGATGGCAGGAAGCCCAGCAGCCAATGCCAGCCACCAGGGATTCTTGTCGGAGATGGGGTTGATAATCCAGCCTCGGTCAATACGGGTGGGCTTGAACTCGTTGGGGACGATCAGTTTTGGAGTAGGGAGACCCAGAGCCCAGTCGATGAGCACCATCAGAACTATAGCTATGAGAATTCCGAAGTCGCTGATGTTTTGACGGACCTGCAAGTGGACGTTGAGATAGATAACTGGTGGGATATATAATAAATATATATTGTATTTACCAGTGTATCCTATCACGAAGCTCTCTTACCCACTAAGAGACCATGGCTATGATCTCTTAGGGGATAAGAGAGTTTGTGAAAGGATACCCAGAAGCTTACAGATACTCAAAACACTGATTATATGCCACCAAGAGACTGGATTCTACAGCTTCTGAAGAATCACGATCCCTGTACAAAAATTAGTTTGCAGTGAATAGAATTGTGATAATACCGGTATTAACGAACAATTTCCACGTGTTGTTAATTTGTATGATTATCCAATCCACAATAGCAAAGAAGCAGTAATCATTAGAATTACTAACATTGGATGATAGATAACGTAACATAGCGCTAACGTTGAACACAATGTTGGTCTTCATTAAAATAGAGACATTTAGAGACATTCCTGCCTATTACGTCAAATACTTTTGATGAGCACGTGACATTTAACATACTTGGAAGTGTAAGCTAAAACATGCAGCTGATCAACAACAAAACGTGACACAATAAGCAAGGATTCTCTCATCTGAAAGAGAACATCGGAAAACTATATGTCTCTACTGAGAGTCCAGCATCTTCACACATGGTTGTTCCTACAACTTACGAATGAAGGAAAGCAGGGCCACGTCTTGAAGGTGACGCAGAAGATGGCCACTCCGAAGGTTCCGAAGTACAGCAGGATGGAGAACATGAAGGCGTTGGGTACAGGACCCGTACAGTGCCACTTCCCAAACTGGTCCTTGCACTGTTCCACGTCAAGAGACAGGTGCTCCAGTCCCGCGGTCATGTTACCAATGGTGCTATTGACCACGTGACCCAGTGACGTAGCTGCAGTGGTCATCATGCTATTGTTCATCATTGGGTCCGCAGTAACTGGCGGCAGTTTACAGTAGCAAACCCTCGGAGTGAAGTTACCGCTCGGATGCAGCTCCACCGGAGCCTCTTCTGTGGCAATCTCGGACAGTTTCACGAAGGCTTCGTATATGAAGATGAGAGCAATGAGACAAGCAAAGCTCTCCTCTGTGAACCGAGTGATATATTTAACGACGGCGCTCAGATTAAACATGACGATCACAAACAAGAATCCCCCGATCCAGATGCCGATCCAGGCGCGGAATGGAAGATAGTCCCAACTTTGATCTCTGTGGGTGAAAATTACTGTCTTTGTTTAGATATCTTAATGCACACATAGCAATCTTAATCAAATCTCTGAAACAACCAGCACTGCCTACTCCGATTTGATAAAGGTGAGTTTAAGTACACAATGATCATTTGCTGTACAGGATGAGCTAATGTAATAATACTTAATAATTATAGTGAAATTTGATAATCATCTCTCAAGCTTACTTGCAGATGTCGTATATGATCTTCTCAAGCACGAGCATGGGTCCGGTACTGCCAAGAATGTTCATGGGTTGTCCAGAGAACAAGGCAAACCCTATACCAGTTACAGCTGCAGCGAATATACATTCCATTACGCCCTTGAGAAGCAAACAATGATTTGTCATATAGCAGTGAATATAGTCTAACACTACTATGCAGCGGCGAATATAGTTTTAACACGAGTATGTAGCAGTGAATATATAGTTTAACGCTATTATCATTTAGTGCTGTCGGCTTCCAGACAGATATCTAATGTAATATTGATATGAAAATATATTTGCGGACACATACAAGAAGACCATCTTGGAGTCGACGACTTGGGACCATGTACGAGAGATATCAGTGTGTCAGGGGCCACTGTACGAGAGAATCGGTGTGTCAATATGGGTTGTCGTCATTGCTATTGACATTGCGTCAGGTTTGGGGAACAAACTTGAAGAAATTACAAGAACGGCACAGCCTTTAACTCTTAGAAGGCAATATAGCCCGAATAATTATATTTATTGTCTGACAATAAATGTCTAAAGTCTTCGACTTCAGAAGCTTACGGAAGAAGACTATACACTTACCATATACTGCGCAGTTGACTTGCCCAACATGCCCCCAAACGTGACGTTGGGTGTGAGGGTGGCCAAGAAGATGTAGACGAACGAGGCGATACACTGGATATGTATTGCGTCTTTAAAGTCGCTGGGATAGAATGGAATCTTCCTCTTGATGTCCCTGATCAGTCCGATGAATGGTCTGTGAACAACATACGACTTTCAATATATAATTGATACATTATGCAGTTGATACAGTATACATAGATGCAGTATGCATTCCTGTACGTTTTAAATTATTCATTTAAGATTGTCTGTTGTTTTACTGGCATTATATATCGGTATATGTTGATGGTCTAGCGTGACAGAGAGGCGTTAGAACTACGCGTACGTTGGACTCATCGCAAGGTCGGGATCCGCGTGACCTTCATCGTCGTCATCTCCACCCCCGGCTGCCGACACAATGTGGGTCTCAAAGAAGTCAGCTGACGACGCAGTCTTTCTGAAGGACTGGTTGGGTACTGCGTCAGGTGGTTCGATTCTGATCTTGGGATCCCACTCACCAGGCGGAAGCACCGTCACCTGTTCCAAGAACTCGTCCATCCCGGCTATAAGGTCATCTTTGTTCCGGCTCTTGTACGCCACCTCTCGGAATATCTATAGAACATATTTTTAGGAAAATTATAACAGGATCCTGACAGGCCACTTTCATTTCGGGTGATCTGGTTTATATTTGAGCATCCAGGATAGGTGTTCTTGCTCGGACACCTAACTCAATTTGCTAAGTTTCGTGTAATTGAGTCGTGCCATGCGCCTTCCTCAGAAACAATATCCAGTGACTACTTGCATACGCGACAGGACATGCAGAATGCAACAGTAGTCACCGCGTCTGGATTCTCTGTACTCACGTCGTCTACCATCATGGTGCCAAAACATCGGCCGGCCTCATAGTACTCGTTGATGAACTTCGCGGGCCCCACCAAGATGAAGATGAACCTCGTGGGCAGGTTGACCTCCGATATGGATCCCAATGAGCGGCCGTCGTTCAGGCGCATGAAGCCACAGATGGCACTCTGCAGTTCGTCAATAGCTCCGATCATTATGTTGGCGACTTCGGATCCTTTCGGAATCTTCCTGAGAAATCGAGCGTTCAGCTTCTTGGTTTGGGCGATGTAGTCGCTGTCCAAGCTTTCCAAACTGGTTTGACTTTGACTGTTGTGTAGACTGAGCTGACTGCTGACGTTAGTCAACTGAGAAACACCTGGAAGAACACATAGTTAACTTGAAACAGAAACAGGGCAAATATTTCCAATCCCAAGGAAGCCATCAATATATCAATCCCACATGCAGCTAAAATCCAATACAACGAAATGTTTCTAACTAAAATCGATAATTTCAGTGTGTGCAGTAAATAAAGGTAGTGTAATGTACTATCATATTTAGGCTAACCATAAGAAGTTGAAATACCTTGAATATTAAATCACATACATTTGAGCCATTTCGTCACCTGAGAATCAGGTAGTTCTATCTCCACTTTTTGAAAACAACGAGTTAGGTTTATTTTATAATAATTAGTATAGGATGATAATCTACATTTCCCCAAAGTTTCTAATCAAAATACCAATTGTAAATTATGATTTTCGAAAAAATCAATTTGTTCTATCTCCACTATTTAATAGAGACATCTGAAGTTTCAAATACGTTTTACACAAAACGGAAGTGAATGGATATAGAACAACCTGGTTCTCAGTTGACGATTTATCGAAAAGAAAACATGGAATGTGATTTGACTGACTGTTGGTTGACGCCACTCTCATGAGGTCAGAGGAACTCATGTGTCCTTTGTGCAGTTTCTTCTTGTCCAATTTCTCCACTTTGTCTGTCCCATGTCGGTGATGTTTCAGAAGCATTGTACGCACGTGCTGTCTGAGAATGGGATCAAGCTGACCCAATTTGATCCATTCGTCTAAGAATTTCTCTGCAACGTACAATTTATTTATTAATACCTAGTAATTCAATTATAGTACTTGTTTTCAACTTTTGTTTTATGATACCAGCATATATTGTTCTTGGAATTAGTTGAATCTCTAGTTCAATATTTTCCTGGGCAATTACAGGTGCCCTATACATATTCTGTTTATTCCTGTTTATTCACCTAAGCGCATGCGGTTCAGTATTAAGCATATATCGTTATATAAAATATACAGTACATAACGTTTGCTATGCATAACGTTCAAGTTGACAAGTAGTAAATAGGTGCACCAACTCACCAACGACCTGTGAGATGGAGTAGGCTTCAACGTCTATGTGCATGACCCCGTCCATGATCTGTCGCCTGAGCTCTACGATGTGGTGCATGGACAGTGAGGCCACGTGGGGCTTGGACCACCGTGCTCCACCTTCCTCCATCTTCTCCTCGTATTTCACCCATCTGCAAACAGGCGGATGCTGTCAACTTTAGCTATATACCCTAGAGGAGCATGTTTAGCCACGTTCTCACGGACTCGTGCTTCACCATGACATAGGCGTACGGTGATAAAGGTTATGTGGTAATTCCATTATTCTGAGACCAAAATGCGAACCCATATTCATATTGACCGTATTACGTACCTGAACGACTTCTGGAATAAGTGGGATTCCCAGTTATAGAGGAACTTTAGTATTTTTTCATAGAGGTTTAGAACCGGTTTCAATATTCTTTCACTTATATCACGGCTGGTCAGTTTAAGGCAGGAGGAAACCCGCAACCTTGAATTCTACAGTATAGCATCTAAGCTGTGAGCATCAGCTGGTACTAACGGACTAAGGTCATGTTCGTAATCGTAGGAAAAGCAATTTAGCAATTTTGTTTAGACGTTATATTTCTCCAGGAAATACGACCAAAACATTTATATACGGTGAAGATAGTTTCACAATTTCACAGCTGATTGCGGACCACACACAGAATATGACAAAACGTGTATGCCAAAAAAAAGATATAAACAGCTTGTATTGCAGGGAATAGGATGAAATATTATATAAAATATTCTCTTCTTACCTGGCAGATTCTCGCCACTCAAAATCCTCACCCAGTTTCCTCAGCACGTTCATCTGAGAGAACACCTTGTGGGCACGATGCTTCAGGTCTGTCACCTTGTTCAGGACGTCCTGAACCCTCTCAGAGGGAACATAGTCATCGTCGCCGTACAGAGTGAACTTTGAACCCTCGGCTGCAACCCACAGATTCATGAACGATAATGCCAGTAGACTTGGTCTATAACTGAATTGATCTAGGTTCATCTCAGCATTGCAAGACAACATAAGAATAATTGTCAGAGGTTACGGTGTGTGTACCATTCAGTTAAAGAAAGGTGGTTGGTTGGTTTGTCTGCTGAAATGTGTTTTGTCAGTTGAATGTTATTGGCATCCGTAAATTCTTTCCAAATATTTAGTATATCGGTTACCAGGAAGAAATCATGATAGGACGCATCCTCTCACCCCAGAGGTACATGTTACGCTAGCACTCCACAGGTACCCCTGGCTGACATCTAGGGGAAAAGCT
>JAUTBQ010176755.1:0-11289 GCA_032361185.1 Lepetodrilus ovalis
ATTCGTTGATACTTCATTCCCAATCATTATCTATTGATTCAGAATTTATATATATTTGTTATTGTCTTTAACTTTAAATATATAACTATATTTGAACATGGCATTGATCAACGTGTCAATAAATATGTCTGTCTGATAATTAATATAATTATTTCTTGGTTATTTAATTTCCAATCTATATATACTAGTATATAAATTGATGTATTCTTTAAAACATTGTATAACTATTTTGAGCTTGATATTGATGAACATTCCAATAAAAAAAATTCGTGGATATTTCATTCCCAAACATTATCTACTGATTCAGAATTTATATATTTCATATATTTGGTATTTTAAAAACATTGTATAACTATATTTGAGTATGATAATAATTTGTGTCAATAATATTTGTGTCTGATAATGATTATATTTCTTGGATATTTCATTCCCAATCATTACCTGCTGATTCAGAATTTATATATTTCTAGTATTTTCTTTAAAACGTTTTATAACTATTTTTGAGCATGATGTTGATGAACGTCTCAATACATATTTTTGTCTGATTTTGATTATATTTCTTGGACTTTTAATTCCCAATCATTATCTACTAATTCAGAATTTAAATATATTGCGTATATTCTTTAAAACATTGTATAACTATATTTGGTAATTTACACTTCATATATTTGAAGAAACTGTCGTCGTGGTCAGTGTCCGTCATCTAGTGTTCAGGATCTCTCTGAAGAGTGTCAACGTGTTCGTGGTATTCTTTTCAATCCGTAGGAATTCAACAAAAATATGCTTTATTTTTTTGCTAGTATATTTCAGAACATTTGTGTTGATGGCATTAATAATAGGTACTTGTGAATTATTATCATAATGCAATTAGAGTATGTAAGGGTCTCTGGATCAGAACGATTTTAGCACTACGAGAGTCTTAACTCCCGATACAGAGTCATGTGTGTATAAATAGGAGTTACGACACTCGTAGTTATGATCATTCCGTGGAACAAGTCTCCGGCTGTTCTGACAATACATGTATAACTATTGGCCATGGTGATGAGACAATCAGTATGTTAAAAACTACTGCAAATAGGTCTGTTTCTGGACGACAGGAACGCAATGATTCCTTGAAAGATCTTTGACATAATGCTTACATGAAATAATGCTTACATTGATGTGTCCTCGTCTTGGACCGCATTCCACCGTGCCGGCAATCGTAGCACTACGAGAGCCATAGTTAACATGGTATCAGGACCCTGGCAGTGCTACGATTGTTAGATGTGAGACGAGGAACATGGCTGCGTTCCACGATAAGGTCGTAGAGGGACTACTACTATTCTAATAGTCCATTATATCCAACTGTATATTGAAATGCATCAATAATAATTGTATATGTAATGAAATAATTGTATTGAATTGTATGTTCTCTATGTCACCATTACGTGGATTTTGAGAATAAATATATTTTATTTGGTTTGAGGTTTAAGTCCATTTCATACTACCGGGGTATAGTAAGAACTAGCGTACGCCCAACTTTAGGCCAGAGCCTCCTTTCACGAAGCTCTCCGAGCGAAAAGCTATGGTACCATAAGACATACGCGATGACTTATTGTCTAGTAATGGTTATGAGAGCTTCGTGAAACGACGCCCAGGACTATAGTACACTATTTCGTATGTATTTCGACATGGGTATCGTTTATTGAAGGTCTAATATCAACTACAAGACGATAAGTACTTTCTTAGCAATCTCTTTTACATGGCGCTCGTAAACTTACGAGGGCGCTATGGTCTCATAGTGGATAAGAGAGCCTCGAGAAACGATACCCAGATCCACACGTATATATGTAAGTACGGCAGAAGCCGTTATGTAATTGTCTTTTTAATTTTCCGCCGCTCCAAATTGTTCATCGAGTCAGTAATATACAACAAGAGCAGATAGTCTTTTTTTTTCAATTACGTCGTGTAATAAATCAAACAATAATCATGATACATGTACATTAGTGAGATACGAGACTGGATCTCGTGCAATGTTCTTCACAGACCTTTCATGATATTAAGCATTCACAGAGAAACGGTAATAACTTTTAAAGTTAATAAATCAATAATTCAACATGTATACATTATAGTCAAGCATGCTATGGCACGCAGTCAGTCATATATACGAATATACACACTTGGGACCGTTTATATTGAGTTCAGGAACTTTCGTTTCGTACATTCCAAGTCTCAGTGCGTTAATTATGACACATAGTGCCATAAAGTCATGAACTAGTTTCAGTCTCTAGTGTACTGTATACAGTGAGACACAGCACTGCGCTCGTGTGCATCATGCAGATTGAGAACAGTCTTATTTGAGCACTATATTGCACTATGTCCTAGGATGATTTTTGAGATCCAACCACACACAGCTTTGCAAGATGGACTCCCCCTAGAGACGTTTCAGTTCGTTGATGAATTTGAAACTACCACATTCTCTGGGATAAATATGTAAAAGTTCCACATTACAACTTTTAACAAATTTCACCGATTCCACCATTTTGTTCTTGCATTGATTGACACTTATATTATGTAAACATTATAGGGTCGCATATGTATACTATGCATGAATACTCTCACGACGTCTGCTCCGACGGTGAGTCGTCTGCCGGATCTTCATCCATTGCTTCTTCGCTTGATTTTGACGGACTGTTTACAGGCGATGATTCGGAGTGTTCAGGAGATGACGCTAAGTGATTCGCCGACCTCTCTGCTTCCGCTTTTGCTAAATGCGCGGCTTGCGATTTCATAAACTCAAGTTCGGTTATTGTTGGATTAATTTTGCTATAGGTGGTCAGTTTCTTGGTAGCCACAACGTCATTTTTTAACTCTTCCAAGTCTCGCTTTAGCTTCGCTCGCCGGTTCTGAAACCAGGTGATCACTTGAGCGTTTGTAAGTCCTAGAGTTTGTGCAATTTCATCTCTATCTGCAGGGGTGAGATATTTTTGATAAAGAAAACGTTTTTCCAGTTCGTATATTTGTTGATTGGTGAAGGCAGTTCTCGACTTTCTTCTCTTTTTGGGGGGCTGATGCTTTCCAAACAAAGCCGCTTGTTCTCTCCGCTTGGCATCTGCAACAAGACAAAGTCAATTTGAAAATCAATCGTGAAAAATGCATCCTATTTCTAAAGGTACCGCTGCGTACTCGAATAATGCAAGTTGAAATTGTCTCGCCTCCTGGGAAATTATAAAGTATTATTAGTTTATGGCATTTAACCGTGTACGATTGTTTTTCGTACATGAAAGCAGAATTGCTTACGATACATATCGACTTAGCATTCTGTCCTTATCTCTTTTACTATTTCGCAACTAACACAAGTCATGGTATAATTAATATCTGTACAATTGCTGATCGTTTCTCATAACACCCGTTGTCAATGTGAGACATTCTGACCCCGAAAATCCCAACATTTTACACATGGTATAATTAAGAAAAAATCTTCTCTCTAGAGATTTTGCCACTCGAGTAGACAGCTGTCTTCTTGGCGACTCATACCGCCAAAGAACATTCTCCTACCCTGATTAGTTAACACGCCGAGCTATCCATACCCTGTTATTTTATCATATTAGCGTTAATCAAATTCAACAGAAACAGCGAGCGTTAATCCAGTTAGCATCTGTCTTTCACAAGTGATCCTGGAAACTAGATCCTACTTTAGTATAATTCATGTATTGAGGATCGGGAAGTTTTGACAATATCTCCGACGTTGATGTCAACGTTGTCAAGGGTTACATAAGGCTGTCAGTGCCTGGATTCATCATTTAGTGACTGTAAATATTCTCGCGATATTCTAGTAATGTCAATGACACAATATGGTCTAGTGATCAATATGAAAGTTATCCAGTAGATTACGATATCGTTATCCTACTAAGGTAATGATTGTCAGGATTAATTATTATACCGGCAGATTGCTCAAAGTATTAATTTTCTACTTCTTTTCAATAAATATTTCAATATCTATCACGAACCATGCTTAGTTATGTAATTGTTGTGGATAAGCATTCTAGAAAACACAGGCCATTATAACTCAAAAACCCTCCGTAACATAGGTTAGTGTCGTCATAATGGCCTGTGTTTTCGAGGATGGTGGATAAGAAGAAGGCTATCTTTTACAAGTGTTTTTATTGTTGTCTAATACGTTGAAATATCTTGAAATCTATAGAGCCCCACAAAATCTAGATGACAAGAATCATCAATAAACTTGAATATCGTCTGATGTTGTATTGTACATGTGTCTCCATTGAATGAAATCTTGATAATAATTCTTCGTTTCTCATGAACTTCACTGTGCAGTAAACTAATATTATTTTAATCAAAGGCTCAGCATATAAAATGGCTGTAAACCACAAACTACACGTCAAATGAAAACACGACTGATCGCTGCTTCAAGGTCAGGTAAGAAAACCAAGGAACTATATTGGTTAATAGATCTAACAATAGGAACCCGGATTGTTTGTAAACATCGACTAAGCTTAAGCCATTTCCAATCGGTATGTTATAACCAGTGCCAGCAAGGACCTGGCATGTTTGTTTTTCCCTGGGTCATGGAAGTATATAAAATACCGAACACTTCACTGATTTATTCAGGGAAGAGAAATACCAAGTCACGAATACGTTATATGCTCAACAGGCGTTACTTCCTGTGTATACAGACCGTCTTCGTAAAGAAACATGAATCGGAAACCAACTGTTATGCACTTAGGAACAAATAATCGAAAAAGGAATGGCCGAGATTGAAATTACAGAACCTTGTCATTTAAATCATTTAGACTGCGATATGTTCTTTGAAGATTAAAACTGTATCCTTTTAGCAAATTCTTATTCTGGAGAAATCATCTGGCAAGGTCACGTGACAATAGGGCTAAGTGTGAACTATCTGTATATGACTACTTCTTATGACTTTTATGCGCAAGACAGGCAGGCATGCGCAGTAAATATGCGGAGCTGATGGCTGGGTTGTAAAGATCAAAGCAAGAGCTAACGCTGGAGGCTTCCGCTGTCAAAATGTCGCGCTGGGTGAGTGTACGAAGCAATACGAAAGCTCTCTTTACGTCCAGCGTACTTTATGATGTGAAGAAGGCCTGGAGACTACGAAGCTGTGTAGATGTGTCTAATAAAAACAAAATTAGATCCAATATGCGTACATATTCTTAAAACAATCTTTTAGACGAAACGTAGCAGTTAAGAGAGTGAATTAAAACTATTTTGGTCACCTTACTAATAGTGGATATACTTCTAGCTCCGTGGCGAAACGTTGATATTTGTGGACCTGGCATAGACTATAATAAACTACTACTACTACTACTACTACTACTACTACTACTACTACTACTACTACTACTACTACTACTGCTACTACCATGTTTCCAATATTACATAATGCAAAATATAAACGTACAGGAGATGATATTAAATTGCAACACGCATGTGTGT
Organism: Lepetodrilus ovalis; assembly: GCA_032361185.1. Taxonomy (NCBI): domain Eukaryota; kingdom Metazoa; phylum Mollusca; class Gastropoda; order Lepetellida; family Lepetodrilidae; genus Lepetodrilus; species Lepetodrilus ovalis. The sequence goes on from JAUTBQ010176755.1 coordinate 5,455, forward strand.
CAGTGTTGGAAACTCTAATGTTATGGCCACTGGCCAACCGGGCCAGTAACTTTAAATTTCTACTGGCACTGTTCAAAATCAGCTGGCCCCGAATCCAACCGAATGTCATTATCCCGACGGACCCTCAAGTTTACAAAACTGCTGGCCCACAGTGAAACTCACTGGCCTGGGGCCTCCGGACCAACGGTAATTTCGAACACTGATGTGTGTACATGACCGAGAAGACATATGACTCTAATGTAGTTATTCGCAATATGAGAAGAACATTACATTTGCATTGCATATTTATATATCCTATTAGTATGTACGCTTTCATACGTCTGTAATAAAGACGTAAAGTTTGCAACACACAACACGAGCGAGTCGAGCGTCTACAGACTGCCTTTGAAGATTACGGATGTTACGAAAGGTACAAAAATTACAGACCTCGCTTCAATTATGACGCCGGGATAGGCGGAGTTTTCATATCGTACACATTTCTTCACGGGAAGGGATTCTACCTTAAGACCGAGAGCTTTTCTGAGATTAGTGAACTACAAACGGAATGGAAAGACGACACCGTATCGACCCTTTGAATTCCAGAGGGCAAGTAGCTAAGATCTCCGACAGGACCTCCGAGATACGACAAAGAGACAGAGGGGTAGTTATTAATTGAAGGACCTACGATAGAAGGAATTTCTTAATTTGTAACCATCTAGATTAAACAGAGACGAATAGTTGACTAATAAAAGTTGTTCCGGAATTTTAATGTCATGTTGTTGGTAGCCTTGGATAGTGCTGATGACATAGGTGTAGGAAACTCCGGGATTACGCTGCTAAGGAAACATGTCATCAAATGGATTTCCTCTGCTTTATATTCGCGCTAGAGGATGTGTTCTGCAGATCGTGTTGTTTATTGTGGACGAACTGGACAGAAACGTGTTGAAAAATCTTAAAGACTATCAGTCCTCAGAGGTCCTCTGCTACAATTCGTTCTTTACATTCAAACAGTGTACCATAGTACGCTAATATGTCACGTACGTACCTTAATGTTGTGTGTGAAGTAAACCTATTTCATTCATGCTTAAAAATCAAATGAATGAATCTAGGTAATCAAATTATGAGATCATTTGAACTCTGCTCGTCGATGTTATTTTATGGAATTGCTGACAACTGGGTTCGCATGAACACTAATTCATAGAGGTAAAATAAATATGGAAATTTTGAAATATGACACGCACACACATATTCATACAAGGCGCACATCACATCACGACAAATATATCAAATACATCATAGTGTTGGGTGGAGGACGAGATCCAAGAAGTCCTTGAACATCCACAACTTTTAACGACGTCTTTCGCTGATCAATGCGTATTGTAAGGACACTCTCGAATAATACGAAAATGACTGCTCCTTTGGGCAATTTCTTGATTAATCAGGTAAGCGATCTTGACAAGAGCCAAGCCGAAATCTCGCGGAGATCCGAGAATTGTAAATCAGAGGACTAAACAGAATCGGCAGCCATTTTGTCATCGCGCCAAGTTGTCCCTCGCAGGGTCATTACGGATTCGCTTGTCGCGATACCAGTGCTGCGGAGTTTGACGAGTCGTACCAGAGGACCACAAAACGATTGCTGATTAAAGATTATGCAAATCATAACGCTTGTTAGACAGAGTGTTATGACATTGAGGTTTTATATAATTAATCACAAGGTCGTAAAAGTAGGCGGATAACTCGCTATACGAGTGAATCGGTGAACAAATGTCGACTGCCTTCAATGTGATAAAAAATGTCAACTAGGTTCTATTCCGCATAGATCGCTGTCAAAGTAATTTAACGTGACAATATGTTTCTTGGTTTGATTAGTTCGCACTAACGTTGACAAGCACATCCATACAAACAGATGCCAATTCTAAATGCCTTATATATTTATTCTAATTCTTTACGTTTAAATACATCTTAATTTGTATGTACATTTGAAAATAGGTAATAATAATAATAATAATAATAATAATAATAATAATAACAATAATAATAGCAATTTTAATAATAATAATAATAATATATAATTGTAATAATAATGTATTAAATAAAAAAATAAAAATATATGATGAAATAAACCAAATAATACCAAATATATATATAATTAAAAAGAAAACCACATTCTTGACGGATAAAATGTTTATCAAAATAATAAATATGGATGACGAACCGTTAACTTCGTTGTATTGATACATCGTGTGTATTAAAATGTGTTAACAACTTTGATAACAATTACAATTTTGACCGAAACTTTATTTTAAAAGAGAAAAAAAATGAATGAAATCCACAACTATGACCCTGAGTAAACATGCGCACAGTTCCCTGTTAACAAAGCCTTGAGTTTCCTCGCCACAGATAAGACGGAGCCAGACAGCGGTGCCCCCGAGGCAACAGACAACTTAATTTGAGTATAAACGCTACGTTCTTAAGACGACAATAAAACGAAAAATTAAATATATTGTTATCCGGACTTAGCATGACATACGTGAGACATTTGGGACGTTTTACTTTATCCCCTGGTCTATTATATGCCTACCACGTGCTAATTACGCAGGATCCCCTATTCCGACGTCGTGCTGAAGATACGTCCGTATCCCTGCTTCCTTTGATATTGGACAAGAACACTCGGCGCTAATCACAGTATCCGTTTCCAAAATGAACTCGCTTGTTAAGTGGTGCTTTCATTTACGTTATCCGTCGGGTCGGACCGGCCCCTTCCGGACAAAAACGATGACAGTAGGATGTATGCGAACACGGGACAGGAGAGAGAGAGAAAAAAAATCAACAATGATATGGAGTGAGGCTTTGTCAGTGAACTTCTATGCTAATTATAATGTACTCTGCTCGTCGGTGTACTTTGCTGTCTAGTGCTGTTTAGACATTTAGAAGATTTCAATGCTATGAAATAAAGAAAATAACCGCATTAATTAATATAAATAAATCGAAAGCAATCAGCTTTAAAAGTTTCGTTAGGAATATCCAATCCATCACATCGAGCTCAAATTGTGCATGTTTGCTGCAGATATCGTATTATTTCAGCCACTTTAGTATGTGTTACAATAGTTGAGCCCATGTGACATATGCTACAATATTTGAACCGATGTAGCATGTGATACAATAATTCATTATTAATCCCCTGTACGGAGTAAAGCACTACTTAAGCCCCTGTAGTAAGTCATACAATTATTTTTGAGCCCATATATCAGGTGGTACACTATTTGAGATATTGCTGCACGTGGAAGTAAACTGAACCCCTGTAACATTATGATACAGACAACGAAGAGTTTAAATCTTGCGAAAATCTGAGTAAAATCCTGAGAATATTGTAAGCTATGTGTACAGATTTGCAAGGCATGCCACGATAGCTTTCTATTTCCACGGAATGGGAGTGAATAAAAGTTTTGTTCTGCTCTGGAAAAGTTATGGCCCTACAATGCTACTGGGTCGCGTTCCACAGAACTATCGTAGCCCTATGATACTGGGTCGCGTTCCACATGATAATCTTAGCCCTACAACGATACTGGGTCGCGTTCCACATGACAATCTTAGCCCTACAACGATACTGGGTCGCGTTCCACATGAGAATCTTAGCCCTACGACGATACTGAGTCGCGTTCCACAGAACAATCTTAGCCCTACAACGATACTGGGTCGCGTTCCACATGACAATCTTAGCCCTACAACGTTACTAGGTCGCGTTCCACATGACAATCTTAGCCCTACAACGATACTGGGTCACGTTCCACAGAACTATCGTCGCCCTACAACAATACTGGGTCGCGTTCCACAGAACAATCTTAGCCTTACAACGATACTGGGTCGCGTTCCACAGAACAATCTTAGCCCTACAATGCTACTGGGTCGCGTTCGACATATCAATCTTAGCCCTACAATGCTACTGGGTTGCGTTCCACAGAACTATCGTAGCCATACAACTATACTGGGTCGCGTTCCACAGAACAATCGTAGCCCTCCAATTATACGGGGTCGCGTTCCTCGGAACTATCGTAACCCCATGTTAGTGTATGAGATGACGCTTGTCGTTCTGCGGAACGGAACCTATTTCCGTTCTGTTCTGACACCGTTCTGTACATAAATTATGGTATGTTCTGAAAGGAAATGTTCTGAAGATCTTTGCACGATAATCAAAAACATTTGTCGTGAAGATATGCTACACATATCATAGTTCTCGATCGTTTGTGTTTTTACGTTGCTATTCATGATGACACGGTTTGTGCGTCTGATCTAAATCTACATCTTGTAATTTACAGCAAATTTACATGGCAAACCTCTAATGCTCTTTTATACAATGTCTTGCAAATTATTTATATTATCTGCTGACTAGATATATTGTAACGTATATGTCTTGATCTACGATGTATATGGGTATTTTGTTGGGTATGTAATTTTTCGCAAAGTAAATATCCGTACTAGTTAATTTTATTGTAATGAATTACTAAATATTTTTTAAGTTAAAGGAAGCACAACAATCTGCTCTATAGAAGACAAAACATTTGCTGAAAATGACATGATCCTTCAAGTTTGCAATCTCTTGGGTGTTTACTTAAACATTGAATTTGAAACAAATAAGGAGGACTATTAACTCTGTGACCAAAGGTATGAAAATATAATTATACAAATTCTATTAACTGAATAAATTAACGGAAAATTCTACGAAGAATAATTCATTGTATCACATTGACATTATTGACCAATTGTAGTGGGTGATTGAAGGAATAGAGATGAACAATGCATTGAAAATGTAGAATAATTCCAACACAATGTAAGGGACTGAAAATGCCCAAGTATTATTTATACACAATTCTATAATAAATATAGTAATTGCTGTAATACAATTCACCTATTAATTCGAACAGGAGAACATTTCTATTTTTTAAACTCGTATTTCATTTTTATCAATGTTGTTTAAAAGTTACTCGATATGAACTTAGTATAGATGAATTCCTTGTTACTTTCATATTATTACTGATTAAATATTTTAAAATGCAAACAGTTTTATCCTTTAATTAATTACTTTAGTGATATTCTTCATTATCTCACACACTGCACTCAAACGTGGCGAAGTTGAACCACAGACACTTGAATCAAGCCATTATTTTGTTTTAATATTTAAAAAAATAATGTTTAATGCCATATTGTAAAAATATATTTAGTTATGGGTTAGATATATTTGTAGTGATAATTGATCTATTTTGATCATAAAAATAGGGACCAATCGGACATACCAATAATAGATAGTCGATGGGTTCATATTTAAAGTGTTATTTTGATTTGATTTTTCAAAATAGATCTATTATCAATACTAATATATCTAACCCCATAACTAGTGGTCGGGCACACTACATGCATTATAAATGTTCCAGTTATTTAGCAAATCATACCGTAGTTGTTAGTCAGTGCCGCCATGTTTTAAAAGACGTACTCAGAACGAGGCATGTTTTATAGGATGTACTCAGAACGAGGTCTCTAATATATAAAACGAACAGCTGGATACATAACTCGGAAAAGTTCAAAAGCTGGTAATTTCAACTTTCCCTACTTAAATGGTTTCCTGCAAATATAATTCGAATTTCAGGACAAATATCTTTCATCTTTTATCTGACTAGACACCAACTTGTAGGGCCAGTTACTAAATCTATTGGCATATTCTGAGTCAGGGCTATAGATGAATGTAGGTGGACGCAAAACATGAATTACGAGTGCAGCTTGCTTGTGTTGTGGTTTGAGTGGTAAGGAACAGCTGATCTAAATCAGCTGTTAGGTGACTTACCAAGTAGTCCGGTAAGGCTG
>JAUTBQ010176766.1:0-11289 GCA_032361185.1 Lepetodrilus ovalis
AATGCGACATGGAACTTGCGTTTTGTTTAGAGTTTTCTTGCTTTTGGAAACTGATGCTACTGTACAAAGAAATTACACACAAAAACAACATGAGTGACGGGATATTACAAGGTCAACAAGTGTACGTACATCTACGGAATAGTCTATATTCTTCAAAAATATTAGCGAATTAAATTTTAACGTCTTAGTGCAACTCGTTAAATTAGTTAAAGTTTTATGCTCGTTAAGATTTTATGATTTACAGTATTTTACAAAGAAAAAATGCAACCCCTTTATACAAAGATATCGTTTATTGGGAGACAATGAGGATACAATATGTACTTGAATGTAGTGATATGCTTAAGGGGGAATTGTCAGATTTGATACAGGGGCGGATCCAGAGGGGGGTGGGTTGCTCAACCGCCTAAAATTGGAATATTTTGTTTAATAAACATATATTATATATTTTGTATTATGGTTCAGTTAGAACACTTGATATTAAGAAAGCTTTAGGCATGTATGGTGAAAGGCATCCTAGAAAAATGTTAACCACAGTTCTATACCATAAAAATAAAGTTATCTGAAAGTGGATCTGCCCATGGTATTACAGTATGTTAACTACTGTACATGTCGATTTGGACTTGCCATTTTTTATTGTTCTAAGATTGGGTATATAGAAATGCTTCTGTTGTATGTTAAAGGAACCTGCAATATTGCTAGCATTATTTACTGGAAGGCCAATAGAATGACAAGATGGTATTTTATGTAGCTGTGTTATAGTGTGTCCCTGTAGCCATGAAGACATTTGTAGGAATGAGTTGGTTGATGTGAAGATATTTGACTGCACTGACAACATTATCAATATTTGCAATTCAGATTTGTTTTATCAACTGGTCTGACATTGTTCTTTGTGCTTTTTTTTTTTACATGTCCTATTTAGGTGAACAGTAATATTCTCTACAGTAGATACATAGCAGAAATAGTTTTTGAAATGTTTGTGCCAAATGAACAATAGATTATATTATGTATTTATTGGGTGTAAATTTGAACATCCATGATAATGCCACCAATATTATTGATCGCCAAAAGTACTTGAACTAGTTTTAATCGTACAGTAATATTTCTATTTTATTTAGGTAGATTATATTTCTCAAGTCTAGTTCTCTCATTTTCAGCAGACTTTCATATGTTTAGTAGTAAGTGCAATTAACTGATGCACATGAAAGTTTAAACTTTACCAGAAATATTTTTGAAAAGGTTATTGCTACAAAACATGTGCATGGAAGTATCTCATTTGGAAGCGTGTTAGCAATATTTTCTTTACTATATTATTCTAAAAATCTTTGCCATTCTATGAAAAGACTTGCTATTGTTTTGATTATGCTAGGGATTTCAGGTATTGCCTTATCCATCACATAGTAACATTCAACAAATAAATGTTTATTCTGCTGTTCAGTTGCCACCTAAGGGTGAAATATTCCCACTGTGACATAAAGCATTAATTCAATCAATTTTGACAATAACTAGTAGTAGCAGTGTTAGAAACTTTAGTGTTGCGACCACTGGCCAATCGGGCCTGTAACTTTAAATTTCTACTGGCCCTGCTGAAAATCAGCTGGCCCAGAAGCCAACCGAATGTCATTATCACTTAAAATTTTGCTGGCCCAACGGACCCTTAAATTTACAAAACTGCTGGCCCGAAATGAAACTCACAGGCATGGGGCCTCCGGACCATTGGTAATTTTGAACACTGAGTAGTAAGCTCAAAATAATATATAATGTATGTACATGAAGGACAGGAAATTAATTTTGTTCCAAGATGCATCTTATAATTAATGCTACAATGTGGGTACCATTCATAATTTAGAATATTTGCAATGCATTTATGCTTTTTGTCAAAAGCTTATAGATATGTAATCTCTACTATGGCAGTGCCAAAGATTATATGAATCTTTCTGGTCTTCGTGTTTCATTTGGACATTGTGGTTGCATAATGTGCAAAAGAAAGCAAAGACTGGATTCTAGCAGAGTACATGTCTAAACGGCACAAATCAAAATATGAAAACAGTATTGTTATATGAAAGAACTAGAGTGAACTACTTTAGAACTTCCTTTATCCAGTTGACGTTAAATGGAGTTTGAACGTAGGTGTAGTTTGTTCAGTGCAGTCAGACTTGGTCTGGTTTATCAAGACGAAAGTAAGTATGGAATGTAGTGCTTTATAGAGAATATATAGCCAAAGTTAGTAGCTTTCAGGGGTGTTTTATCATGTTGCAATTAGAAATTCATGCCTGTTATATTTTCCCTCAAATTTATGAATTATGACAATAAAGGCATGGTTGTTTGGCATATGTTGTTTGTCTTTTCTTCCAGCAATAACTTGACGGAGATGTAATGCTACACATTTTTGGCAACGGCTACCATTATATCGTGTTGCTAGATGATGGGTACAAGCGAAAGATATGCCGATCTCTTCACAGCAATCATTGCAATGCGGTTTAATCTATTACTAGATTTACTCAAGGTGATGCCACAATTCTTTTCATCTTTACTCCAAAATATTGTACATCAAGATGCAATGTCAATACTTGTCGTAATAAGATTCTATTTGCAATCGCCACCTTCTAACCTTGGACTTGATCCTTCAGGAGGATGGCAATAACTCTGGTGCAATATCATAGGATTTTCAGTCTATATATTGTACCCACCCTTGGTTCAACAGTACGAAATTTACTGAAGTTTTGTTGGTTTCAATCATACGACTGACTTGTTTTGTGCACACACACATGTCCTGTTTGTACCAGAGCAGATTTCAACTGGATTATGCTAGCTCAATGTAATACTAGTATCCTGTTTTATGCTAGTGTTACAGGTATTGTTAGTTTCCTCCTGCAATAGACTTCATAAATTAATCTCGACAGCTGCTCGATCCACAACCAAAAAAATATGAAAATTTGAATATTCCACCAGTTATAGTAAACTATTGGTTGGTTGGTTAACCCCCTTCCTGTTGGATTATCCACAAACAGCTCTACGGCATCTCCGGTTGCCTGCAGCAAGGAGAGGATTAACCCTTGTATGGCAGAGCTGACTTATAAATGCATACACTGGGGTCAATGGACCTGTCTCCATCACAGGTTAATTGAATTTTGGTTAGAGCTGCTTTAAAGGCATACTATCACGGTTAATTGGCCCAACACTTAATATTTATAATAAATTTCATAATTTATAATTAGTCCCGACTAATAATTATCTTGTCTTTAATGTATTCATGATGTATGAAGCAATCGTATTTCTTTCGACGTACCCATTTGTGTTAATATAAAGGATTGTTATATAAACAGCAAAATTGAATTTTGCCTACCATATAGCGGTAGAAAGGTTTTTGATTATATGTATGTCAAGTGAATGTACTTTGTAGTTGTAGCTAAGAACTAGGGCCATAAATATCTGTGATAGTATGCCTTTAATTAAAGATTATTTCATTCATATGATGGCTCTGCATATTCCACTGGCTCTTGATGTTTTGGTGGAATATCCTGCCAGAGCAAGGAATAATAATGGCTGTACTTCTGTTGCACCCCAAAGTGCCATTTTATCGATGTAGATGTTCCTGCCATTAGACAGCAAACACACACACAAAAAAACAAAACAAGAAATTTTGCTTCGATTTTAATTTGGAACATGAAAATATTTGCGTGATTGCGATGAGTTTTTGATCTCTGATCTTAGTTGAAAATGATGTAAATATATTACTCTACAGCATCCATCATACACCACAGTAACAATAAGAGTGGGCCAAAATAAGGAAATGCCAGGTAATTCAAAACATGGAAGTTGTAACAGGGAATGATCCTTACAAACTACACAGAATACAAGAGTAATATATACACAAGTCATCATTATGTATAAACAACGGTAATCTACATTCCCTTCTTGACTTGACCAACTGCTACACCAACTAACATTCAGCACTTGCATAACAGACATTCACTATTGCTTTGCCCATTCTCTCAATATTCTTCATTCAAATTATCACATTTATATTGCATAAACAAAACATCAGGCAATTATTGTTGACTTTTTCTTGTTGCCAGGTTTTGCTTTCTTTGCTGGTTGACCGTATTTCGCCTCCAAATGAGCAAAGAAGTCGTCAGAAGCTGCTTCTCTGGATGCCTGACGTTTCTGGATCAGTGCCTTCACGCTATCCGAGTCGTCAGTCAGTCCAAGTTTCACGGCCGCCTTTTCAGCTTCTACTGCTTCTTCGGCAAACTAAAAATGACAAAATATTATTGTCAACCAGTGTTCACAAAATGTAAATGGTCCTTGGCAAACCTACTGTAATAAGGATAATACTGATAAGAAAAGATCAAATGGACCGGCAATAAAAATATATTAAATAAATCCTGGCGCGGCCCTTCAATGAATGTCGTTATGGAACAGACTTTTCAAACACTGTTGTCAAAATCACATTTAAAATGCCATAATTGATAATACTATCACAAGATTTCTCAATAACCAGGACAAAATTTGTGAGATTTATATTTGGCATTGGACCTAAAATTTTAAAACTGTTTCCAAGATTATTCACGTGTATTACTGCTCGTCAGATCATACTTTCATTGCATGGAATTGCAATGAATACATAAACTCCAGCTTGTACTGACAAACGAATGATGATATTGTTAACTGCATTGTGAGAGCATTCCTCATAGTTATTCCGTAATACCAACTCAACACCTGTCATGTGTTTACCATGTTTACATGATATAAATCTATGGAAAATACACAACAAGGGGAGACAACTCCTCATTTTGTTTCCCCCCCACCCTCCATCCCCTTAAAAAGTAGCCACAAGAACAAAATGAAGAAGCATTCTTAACTCCAACAACATTCATCAATGTAGGAATCGGGTGACACTACTTTCACCATTGACATTACATTCAGAATTTGTTCTTGAAATGAAAGGAAAAAAACACATTAGACTAACCTTGTCTTTCCTCAGCTGCTTCTTGGTCTTGGATTCCTGGCTGAAGTCTGGGAAGTCTGGCACCTCCCCGGTCTCGATGAGGGTCTCCAGGATCTCCACAAACCTGGGCTCGTCGTCGATCGTGGAACATAGCACCGAGTCCAGGATCCGGTCCATGTCGCCCTCAGACTCCAAGTACGCCACCTTCAGATCCGCCAGCTCTTCCTTGGACCCTGGAACCACGGGAAACACTGGGATGGGAATTGCAGGCATATAGAAATTAACACTAGCCCACTAGCCTGGGCTATTTCTTCCAATGCTAAGGTATCCCAAGGACTAGTAAAAATAGGGCAAGTTTCAATTGTTGGGCTTGCTGTTTGGGAGTGGATCGGGCCCTGAGATTATGAAATGTTTTGAGTATAAACTAACTCCTGCTTAAATCAAAACTGTGGTTCATAAAATACTCATATAAAAAATTAACTTGACCATGAAATCGCACTTTAAACATTTTGTAACCTTAGGATGTCTTTTGACAATGATTGGTTGGATGGGGTTTATACCAGCTTTCAAGATTATTTCATTCATGTCACACATCGCATGTTTTGTAGTCATGCCTTGATTTGTAATCATGCATTTCCACAGGTTTTATAGTGCTAGCTTACTGGAATAGCTTAGTATAGTTGGATACCCAACGATAACACATTATCAACGGACCAGGCCCCGAGATTACGAAACTTTCCCGAGTACGATTTCATGCTCAACTCAAAGTTTTGTTCATAAAACCCCATATAAAATTTGAGCTTGAGCATGAAATCCCACTCAGGAAGTTTCATAATCTGGGCCCCAGGCCTTGCGTTAACCCTGTAAATGCTGAGAAACAAGCAATGGAACAAGAATGGCAAGATGCTGCTAGGGTTGGAACCACCGACCTCGTACTCTCTGGGTCGAATCTCTAACCACTACACCATCAAGACTTTTTTGACAATAAAGTGGTGGACCAAGGTGTATACAGTGTCCCCTCAATATAACGCTGAATTTGGGGTCCATGACATACACGCCGCTTCATAGTACCCGCCTTAGACGATATTACAGGGAAATAACGAAAATTAAAATGGGATCCACGTCTGACCCTGTGCATCGGACCATGTTATATCGAGGGGGTACTGTATTTGTGTATAACGTGTTCACTTACCTCTATACTTCTCTTCATATTTCTTCACGTCATTGGCCGAAATTTTAGCAAAGATCAGCCTCCAGTAATCGTACCAATTTTTGTCTTCAGGAATGTCGTCTTCATCATTTATTTCACCTGAAAGTATAGGCACAAGTCTATCCTATGAAACTAGTAGGATCATGATTATGTAGTAATCTTGGTACGCAATCTCTGGGCTTTACATGTCATCAGTGCGCCAACTTGTAGTACGGTAACTGTCTCTTACTGTAATTATCCTAATGATTCGAACAGAAAAAAATAATAAAATTTGTAGCTGTTCGAATTATTACAAAAATACGAAAATATAACATAGTCTGTGTTCTTATTAATAGTGACAAACCAAATTGAAGTATATTATAAAATATGGTTGTAAATGAAATGGTACATAATGAAGGATTAAAAAAAGAATTAATAAAACCAAATTTTAATTTGAAAAATGACTGTTCAAATACTTGGAAAATTAGGATTTAAAAAAATTCTAAAAGATATTTTCAGTAATTAATTTAGTTGTTCGAACTATCGTATTAGAGGGTTAAAATTATTATGATAATTACAGTACATTCATCATAATTAACATTCTGTGTCTGGTAGGTTGGGTGGGTCACCAAAGTATATTATGAATAACCAGGAGCATTACTGTACACAGCTTACTATTCAAAACAATGCTAATTCCCACCCGATTCATCATAGAGAGCTCTCTTATCTTCGTCCGACAGAATGATGTAGACTTTGCTAAGAGTCTGAAACTTTTCTGTAGCTTTGTCTTTCTCTGTGGTAGATACCCTGTCAGGGTGTACTTGTAAAGACCTCTTGTAATATGCTTTCTTTACTGTAAATATAGAAGTTGGAATTAATGTGTATCTAGTATATTAATGATAATCTGGTGTAAAGTGAAACAATTCTCAAATTTAGCAAGTCAATAAAGTGGTACCAGTAATATCATAAACAAAAGGCAGGTTTCATCAGTTCATGATTGAAAAGTTGGCAATGGAGGAAAATCAGGGGCTCTGTTACATTCTTTTACTAAATTTGGCCGAATAGTGGTTGCAAATAGTATTTATTGATGCCACAGACATCTAGGCTTCAGTTTTGCAACCAAGTAAATCAATTTTGATGATTATTTCTTTGAAAATAGTCTATATTACTTCATTCACCGACATGATCAGATCAGCCATTAACCATCAGAGGTTATGGAACTGCGGGCACACAGCTGACGGAACAGCCTCAACATTCCTGTAAATACATTTTGCTCTAACCCCAAGTCAAACAAATTCCTCAAATAGAGGGGACCACTGAGCTCCACCATTGCCGAAAATACAATCAGGAACCTGGATAACAGGTCAATGGTATAAAAAGAAGCAATTCTTCATGTCAGCCAAATTACCCAGTAAGTCATGTGACTGGGCCCTGATCGCCTTGGCCACAAATGCTTTATTTATACAGTGCATGAGGTAGTTCAGATAAAATGTGATGGAATATCACGGTCTCGCTCATTACAGCTGTTACACTCACAATAATGCACACAAGTGTCCAGCAGGGTTTAACCTGACACAGGAATCATGCGTATTTGATGCACTAATTGGACAAAATACTCCTTACTAAACCTCTATAGCATCATTTTGACGCAACCAAATATTTGCAAATCATAAATTAAAAGTAATGATTATGATATAAAAATCTTCATAAATCCCACAGACATTTAGTTTTTAGTAATCAGTTTAAGTTGTTAATAAACAGCCGTGCGGGTCTGTGAACTGAAAGTGGAATAGTCCCAATCTATATTTAGAATTCGCTCGTGATTAGCCGAGACGTATATGGGCATGGCTCGTCACGCGCATCTATTTTTACCCTGGGTCTATTTTTGCCATATTGAAAATGGCAAAACAGTCGGCATTAAATTCTTTCTTTGGAACGAAAAGCGCGCTTACAGCTGTTGATACTGACAGTGACAATGATCAGGATAAAATAAACGATGCCAGTGGTTCATGCGAAGGTATGAAGCATAAGTTGATGTGACATACGTTTTGCGAGTCATGGCTTCATACACACGTGGTTGAGGTATGATTCAGACATAGGAAAGACCTGTGATTTTTGTATCCGTGCAGGAAAATCAAATCCACTGACCTGTGGGTGTGTGAATTTTCACAATTCAACATTAACTCGACACATGGCATCAAAAGATCACACAGAGTCTGTAAAAATATTGGAAATGCATAATCACAGTGACTCTCAAAAACATGCTATGACTCTCAAAAATATTGGGTGAGAGTCATGATGACTCTCATTTTTTTAGGTCTAGGGGAAACCCTGGTTATAGTTCCCGCCTTGTACGTTATTACAGGGGAAAAACAAAAATGGGATCCACTTCTGACCCCACCTTGTATCTGAATCCGCGTTGCATCGGACTGTGTTATATCGAGGGGCACTGTAATACAGTGCAATCATCTATGATTTGTCAGTACCATCTTGTGGGCACAGGTATAATGCAACAGTTTTTGGTCCATCGGTACCAGCTGGTGCTAGCAGCTTTCATTCAGTGCTACATATATTGCAGGGTTCCTCCTGCCCCTATATTAATGATAATTTTAATAACCTGTGATATGAATGCAATTTTCTTCTCACAATATCTTAATGAGCGTGGTCTCATTTATTAATAAATCAACCACTGTGTTAACCTGTAAGATGTTGCTTTTTTGTCTATGAATTAATATTTAAGCTATTAGTTTGCACTTTTCTTACTCTATATTATAATATGTAGATACCAAGCTCAATATAGGTTGTATGCATCTGAATGTAATGGTTACAGTATTTTTTACATAACGATCTATAATCGATTTTGATAAATTAGCAGTGTCATGAATCTAGGATGTTCACTTTGATGTTTTGGATCAGTAGGGATGATGGTATCACATTAACAGACAGTTGATACCATTGTTGATCATGGGGTGTGTTTCATGAAAGGGATGTATATTTACGCTGAACGTAAATGACGAAATACAATCAATATAAATGACATAGAACAAGCATCATTTATGTCCGGCGTAAATATACACCCCTTTCGTGAAACGCACCCATGGTGATCACATTATTGTTGCAATATTAGTCGTATGCTGTACCATGACAAGTATGACACCACATGTTAATTTGAAAATAGGCCATAGTTTTTTGATATCCTGGTTTACAGATTTTTCTGTGATAATTTTGGTTTGGGTGGTCGAAAAAAATAATAATACATATGTGGTATTTTGGCCAGTTGGTCGAGTCCAATTTAAAAATACAATAGTAATTTGAAATTATAAATGGTCCGTTGACAGAAAATAAATCTAATTGATCATTATAATTGTCAAGAATTGCTATGAACACCAGGGGTGCGTTTCACGAAAGGGGCGTATATTTACGCCTGACATAAATGACGCGGTTTTGCTTGTATTACGTCATTTACGTTGATTGTATTATGTCATTTACGTCCAGTGTAAATATACACCCCTTTCATGAAACGTACTCCAGTACACATACATTGTTCAGATTTGAGTGCACAATTATTATCAAAGTACTAATTGTCAATAGCTGTACCGGTAGTTGTTATTAATTAGACTTTTGTTATGAATATTTACCAATAGCCAAATAAATGTGGTCATGTTCATGTTCAATGATTGCTGTTCCTTCATCATTTGTTATCATAATTTTCTACAGATGGGTATACTGTCGGTGGAATGTAATTATTATTTTTATTTTACAAAATGGAAAAACAAATGAATTGGCAGATCCATAAATCAGGGAATCAAATAACTATGGCCTTAGCTTGATCATGTTCATACGTTAACTATGGCATGTAGGTTACTTTGTCTGACTAGTGACTACCGCTAGTGTACTATTATATGGCCAGATAGCCTATCCCACATGTTTAGCCTAACACTTAATGCTACCTACCGTATATTGAGCTTGGGATTGAAGTTACGTTTCTGCTTGCATTTACTTACTGTTTTTGTTCTGTTGATTTTGAAGTTTTAAATGTGTCATTTGTTTCAGTGTATGTTAAACGTGGCAAACAGCACATTATACAGAGTCGATGCAACATTCATGCACAGACCAGTTATGTTAGATATGGTGGTAGGTGTAGCAATATGCATCTATATTTATTCCTTTTATATCGAATATAATTTACTACATAGCTTTTCCTGCCAAATGCTTCCTTCAACCTGATTGCTGAATGATCCAAATTTGATCCAAATACTTAAATGATATACAGTGTCCCCTCGATATAATGCTGAATTTGGGGTACCAGCCTTGTACAATAGTACAGGTAAATAACAAGAGATAAAAATGGGATCCACATCTTACCCAGCCTTATATCCGAATCCGCTCTGTATCGAACATCCTTTATATCGAGGGGACACTGTTTAACGCTCTCTATTTTCTATCTTGGAAAGATATTTGTCGTCGCCTATGGGTGCAATATTCCGGCTGTGACGTAAAGCAATAATTTAATCAATCGATGGAAAGATATTTACACTTAAAGTTTCACATTTTCATATGTTGGTACTATTTCAGTCTTGATTGATTTCAAATTATCATCTTCCCCGATACTGTAACGCAAACACATTGAGCCGGACATCACTGGAGTACCAGTTGTGATAACTCAGACTAGCGTTGTCATTCATGACGTGAAATCGCTGTACATGAAACATTTTCCTAAATGTAAATAGAACCTTACCAGCAAGGCCTGAGAGAATATTGGAATAAAGGGAGATAACCCCTGAGTAGTCCTAACTCAACTGGCATGTATTTATCAAATACAGATTATTTAAATCTTGCACACTAACAACATTAACCTGCTAACAGCTGGATTTTCTTTTGCACAGTGCATGACTGCATGTTGCATATTCATTTGCTTTGTTGCTATTGCTGAATCTGCTTCTTATTACTAGGATTTTTTTTGTTATATGCTTGTTTTTAGAAGCTGAGGAGTGCCAAAAATATCGTTATCTAAATCATTACTTCATTTAATTTATAGCACTGTGATCTTATTTTCAATGTTTTTTGTTTTTTGTTTTTTTTTGTAATGGGGTTTATAGTCGCTTTCTAGAATCTTTCACTAACATCACGACTTATCAGTTTAGGGCAGGAG
>JAUTBQ010176777.1:0-11287 GCA_032361185.1 Lepetodrilus ovalis
TTATTAATATTATTATTATTATTAATATTATTATTATTAATAATATTATTATTATTATACCATTAGCAAAATAAATGTGCACATTATTATTATTATTATTATTATTATACCATTTGCTACATTGAAGTTGATAATTCTCTTCCAATCTTCAAAATAACAACTGCAACAATTGTAATTAACATACTTTTGTTTGAATCTTCATGTTGTACAGGTTTTCTATGTACAGTTAGTGAGTACATCTGCTCTACTATTTTTGAAGTTCTGCCAACCTGAGTGCATTACTGTAATTGTAATACGTTGTTTTGAGCAGCTTCCAATGTCAGGGTCATGCTTACTACTGATGTAAGCCAGTTTACCTCAGGTATATGCGTTGGTAATTGAATAAGCCTATAAAAGAGCTATTAAATATACCCACAAAGAAGATATATACCAGAACAGCAAGGAGAATACTCGCAATAAATGCCATTGCAATTGGTTTGTGATGACACAACTACGAATAATGGATAAGTTTGAGAATATAGCTTGCAGTTACAAGACTTACTTGAATATCGGTAGGTTAGGCTTGTGGCCTAGTAGGCCCCGTTGCTCAAAACGCATTTAGCTACAATTAATCTTAGGTCAAGATTTAGGGACCTGCTACAATATGAGTCTGTTTGCACGAAACACTTTTATCACTACAATAGTTTTAGCTAATCAGATTCTCAAGCACTGTAGTGATAAAAGTGTTTCATGCAATGGATTTATACTTGTAGAGGGTCCCTAAAATTTTACGTACAATCAATCGTAGCTGCTTGAATGAATAAATGAATTATTGCTTTACGTTGCAGCGGGAATATTTCACCGATAGGAGACGACTCGTAACTGCAAGACAGTATTCTGAGCAATGGGGCCCCCGGTATAGATAGAAGATTGTAGCATGGCCACCAGCTAGTGGGTCTACTGGGAGCATCTGTAACATGTTTTCTGTCAGTGATGTAGAAACACGCTATTGTTGATTAATACAGAGTATATGTGCAATAAGTCCTTACTAATTGTCCATCAACAGCTGTAAATGTGTGTATTGTGTAGCTTCAATACTGTTCTTACTGTGATCTTTACTGTGATTAATCAACTATACTGGCATCCACGAATTAATGTCTGAATTTGATCAAACGATATGAATAATCAGTAGGATATATAGGCAGCTTTGTCCAAAAGTAGCGATATTGAAAAACATATCTCGGTTATGACAACTTACGTAATCCCTGGGTTAGCAGTAGTGAATTAAAATCCGAATATATTTTGTTTTTTACTGTTATTTTGTGTATTTTACATATCGATCTTGCTTTCTCTTGCAGTACACTGAATGCAGCCTGACTATAGATGTATGACTCAATAATTTATGAGAGATTTCACTGAAGCATTATAAAATCTACATAACATTCATATTGTATGAGAGCATCAATAGGGACTGTCAGTCTTGTCTGGAGCATTTCCGGTGACAGACTTCCGGTGACAGACTACCGGCGACACCTAACTGGAGATCTGGACAATAGCCTACGAATTACTCGGGATTACAGATTACCTTTCCCTCATGAAATTAATGTTGTAAGTCATGATTTTTGGTTAGTGAAATACAACATGAGTTTCATGTGGGAAAGATAATCTGTAATCAGTAATAACAAGTTGGTTATCGTTTATACTGCATATCATAAATCTGAATGAATATAACACATTTAACCCTTTCCATGCTGAAGGCGACTGGAGATGCCTAAGGAGCAGTGCATGTGTCTAATCCAGCAGGGAGAGGGTAAATAAGTCGCCATCGCTTCTCTTCTCTGTAGAAAAGTCAAGTTTACATGAGTACTGTAACATCGTCACAACTGTCAAAATTGTGTCATGACCATTGTTTGTCATCATGTGAGATATACTTAGAAGACTACACCTTATCTCCACCTTATCACCGGTATGTGCAATATATAGCATTAGGTACTTTCTAATGAAAGTTATGTATTATGTTTAATGAAAACTGATAAGGCATGGTTTGAAAATGGAATTATATTCTTTGATAAAAAATATTCCAATGAATGCTAACCATGAAAATATCTGTAGACCATAATTTTATATCATGAACATTATGATGTGGTTGCTAGTGACGCTTGCGATGGTTGCTATGAATGATGTGGCGTCATGATGTTTTCATGTGACAATGGGATATCGTCATTTGTCAGGTATGACCAAGTCAATGCTTACAGCACAATTAAATGTTTGACCAATTTTTTTTGCTGTATTTTGAATAAATCATGGGCCATCTTCTGTCAACTTACTGTCCCTATTAAAGTCAAATAGGTTCCCATTTCAGTAGCCTTTTGTTCTACTTTAGGTTCTAACTGGATTACCGCTATTGTTGGATTTTTACCATTTTGTTCTTGGATTTAGATCAATCCAACTCTATCTAATACAATAGCTTCTGGTGGGTGCATATATAAATTATTGTGAGATGCAAAAATATATTACTAGCATGTGTATTTACCACATAGTAGTACAACCTTGAAAAATATTAAGATTTCTGTCACTGTTGTGATAATGATACCAAAATGCTTTAAGGAATATTTTCCAGATAATTGACCTTCGCATGCTCAGCCAAAACATCTTACAGCTGTCAATTTTCTTTCTTATTGTATTCATAAGCCAATTGGCAAGACGATATCGGTAAGCAATCTGTGTAATTTAGCTATTGAAGACAAAACAAACTACACTGGCCAGGTCTCGGAGCATCAGTGTATATCATTGTACATGTATGTCAATTATTTTGATTGGGATACTTATTGTGTGAAAGGAGACACTGAAAATCTTTTCCCTCTGATTTTCTTATTCCCGAGGAACCTAGATGTGCTTTACTCTTCATGGTGGATATGTGGAATAGGACTATTGGATGAGAATAGTAGCATGTGACACAGGTTACAGTCAGGCATTCATTGTTAATGTAGACGTGTAGACAGAAGAATCAGTGATATCCTTTGCTTATAAGTATTCCAGTCTCACAGATGTATGCCATAGCTATGCCAGTCTTACAGTTCATGTATGCCATAGCTATGCCAGTCTCACAGCTCATGTATGCCATAGCTATGCCAGTCTCATAGTTCATATATGCCATAGCTATGCCAGTCTCATAGTTCATATATGCCATAGGTATGCCATTCTTACAGTTCATGTATGCCATAGCTATGCCAGTCTCACAGTTCATGTATGCCATAGCTATGCCAGTCTCATAGTTCATATATGCCATAGCTATGCCAGTCTTACAGTTCATGTATGCCATAGGTATGCCAGTCTCACAGTCCACACACTGTACCCCAGCCCTGCATCTCATGAAAGGGTCGTACTCTAGACCTAGCCTAAATCAGTGCATAAGCCATGCTTCTACTATAGCAGGAAGTGACGTACACCTTCGGTTAGGCCCTGACTACCCATACCACCCACTGGTAATACACAGGCCATATCTATGCCACTAAGTTCATACACTGTATACTATAGCTATATCAGTCTCAGCAGGGATTCATGACAGATGAAGTCTACTTGACATAGGAATGTCTGAGAGATGCTGATCAGCTGTTCCAGCCTCCCACACACTGCGAGGCAGCTGTGTTTACGCTGGGCATCTGGCCACGCCTGTAGTAATTGCTCATTGGTCAGTGATAGCAGACTCTGCCAAGCATGCTGGAGATGGTAATTGACTACTGACATGGCAAACTATATTATCTGCCATTATATGCATGCGTTATTCATGTGCGCATTCCGTAATACTTGAGAAGCGGTATTAATATTTTTTTTAGATTTTCTTTCTGCATTTTTAGATCTTTCGTATATTATTAATGTGTACATTTACACTATGGAAAGAAATAATAATTTATATGCAAAATACATAGATATTTGGGAAACAGTATACATGTACAATGTTTGTATATGTTTTAATATTTTTCTTTAATTATTTATGTGTGCATTCCTCAATAGTTTAAAAATTAATTATTATTTTTGAGAACATAGTGTTTTCCCATTACATAATGTTTGTTTATGTATACATATACCATGGATCAGTAGAAACATTAGCATCATTTTTAATTTTTGAAGAGTAAATTGATCTATGCATTTAGGCAAAGTACTGAAAACAATATAGTGTTTCAATTATAAATTAGCTGTGAATGTTTCATGTCATGAACTTGATGGTTAACTTTCTCATTTAATTGTTGAATAAATCTTTTATTAAGTCATTTCTTGTTAACATTTCACAAAATTAAGTCTGTGAATGTAAATATAATTCTTTTTTGATTTCCTAAGAGCCAGTAAAGAGAAATACTTTTTATATTAATAGCATGTGAAAATATCAATTACTATATGTCTCTGACTGCTAAAGAAATTAATGAGAATATTACCTGAAACTAATTTTGTCCATGCGCTTGTATTACGTCAATAGTGAGTTGGCATAGAACGTAGTTGCTGTTATAATCCTAGCATTGAGTAAGCTTGAAACCTCTAGGTCTAGTGCCTGGGAAATAGCTTGTGATTGCCGTCTGCGAACTGTTTCCAGGCAGTGAAGCCAGAATCTCTCACCTGCCTGTAATCTCGAGCAGGAAAAGCAAAGTCGGATGAAGTAAATTAGCCCCAGTGGAAGGATATTACTCGTGTGGTATTCCACCGGCTACCTAACTATACGACCATGCCCAGGGATCTCCACGCTGGACAGGCAGTGATGTGACTCGGGTGTATCTGGAGGTCGTGTACGGCTAGAGTCTTAGTGTTGACAGTGATATCTGTGGTCCTCCATACCTTGCTGTGACGGAAGTGACAGCTACACCACAGTGCATGTAGCAGGCCAGCAGACGGGCAGGTAGAACAGTGCTGACCTCTAGTGAGTGTTTTCATTGAAAAGACTGCCTTGCCTTGCCTTGGCTAAGCCTGACTTCAGGCCAGTGTTATGTAGCGTGTGGAGCGAGCAGGGAGTATTGTTACCGGGAGATCAGTCAGACACGAACTGGAATCTATGTTATAGGGGGTACACCGATCCCAACCAGGTCTTGGTGAATTACTGCCCCTGGAATGGAGTAGACGTCAATAACAACAGGTAAGACAGCTTATATACGTATGTCTGGCCCTCGGGGCTTGTCCTGAGAGACCAGATAGTGTCCACAACCTACCGACACCACACAGCACGTAAGGCCGGAGAGAGAGGAGTCGGGTTTAGGGTGGAGTGTAGATCTATAAACACAGGAATATTGGACACCGGTGAGTAGCAATATCTGCCATTCAGACCTGAACCAGCTTTGCCATGTAAGCTCTCATAACACTGACTCCCGCCTTACTTCAATGCTGAGGGTGATGAGTTATTTTTATCATGGGTCACTGTGTTTGGGATGACCTCAGTCGTTTCTCCTCCCACATGTAGAGCCAGGTCTTGTTATCATAGGAAAACATGCTTCCTGATTAGGAATATGTGAATGGGGTTTGACGAACTGATGTAAATTTCTGTGAATATAGGATGCTGACAAGTGTATTGGGGCCAGTGTATACAGGACAAGCACCTGCCATATGGCCAGTGACCAGACTGTTATGGCTGAGGGTTATTGTTAGAGGATATAGCCGTGATTGTATTGTGTTTGGAGGTGTGGCACAGGCATGTGCTCACAGATTTAGTAATAAAATGTTGGTCTGGACCTTTCCGTCTGTCAATTATTAATTTTATAATTATTGCCATTTACAGTTGTGATTAGTTTATCTTTTGGATAGCTTGTTTACCCCTTCCAACAGAAGGTTGTTATTATTATTATTATTTTTATTATTATTCGTTTCCAGTTATCTTTCATTATTATTTTACATACTGGTAGCTTGTTTACCCCTTCCTACAGAAGGTTATTATTATTATTATTATTATTGCTTATTATTATTATTATTATTATATTATTACCACAGCAATGTTAAACTCCATAATCACTATTATTATTATTATTATTATTATTATTATTATTATTATTATTATTACTCCTATCATTACTATTGTTATTATTTTCATAAGCTTATTATTATTATTTTATATTATCAATCAACTAATTTCATGTATGAATAAATATTGCTTCCTTAGCATATCATATAGGCAATAGCATAGCATTCAGTTACAAGTCAAATCATACAGAAACCCTATATAGGTCTGTGTTGTTCAGTCATTTATCCTGATCACAATGTGTCCTGGTATGGCAACGCCTGTCCACGGCTTATAGTGTTAATATGCCGGATATATTTAACATGGGGTAATCAGGTAATTTATAGACGAAGTATACAATACCTACACTAATACCCACTTGGCATCAGCTGACATCAGTGTTGTAATGTTAGATGGATCTTGTATACACATCAGTGTAGTATTTCACTATTTACACACTATGTTTGTGTTAGGTATGATGGTATGTATGTGCTTTGTTTGCTATGTTCTTGGGGAAATCAAAATCGTATTTAAGACAGGTATCCAGGTTGTAGACACAGGTTGTGACTACAGTAAGGTGCCACTCATAGAGTTAACCCTTTCACTGCTGGATTAACCTTATCCTGGCTGGGGACAACCAGAGATTTCCTATTGTAATGAATCTTAACACAGAGTGGGTTAACCTCACACGTACTGCTTCATGGGGCAACTTTGGGTGTCACCAGGAAGAAGACAGTTAATTTACTGTATTGCCTCTCTGACTTCATGGCTTTGAGACATTAGAGCTTTGTAAAGGGTTATGAAGCTATTAAATCGCCAATATGCCCATTCCATCGAAGTTAGAAATTATGAAAATAATAATAAGAGGGTAATTCTTTATCAGCCCAATGTTTATGGTGGTCAAATCGGTAATTTGCAGGGGTTCCCACAGATACTGTTAACATTGCAGTTTTTCAACTGACCCCTGGAACCCCTTTAAATTCAAACACTGCCTTGTTGTACACAATTGATGTTCATTCCTTCTTGTTTCCTTAACTGAACCTACTGAACAAGATACTGGTATTTATGTCCTAGTATATCGGTGCCATCAAGGGTAAGATGGTCACTCAGTTAGCCGAGTCTATTCCATATCGATTCTGTGATTTGTCGTGATGCATCGTTCCGTTCTGGATGACATGCCGCGTTTGTTTTCTTTTTTTCCTTACTGTTTTATTGAATAAATTGTCTTCTTTCTGCCAGAGTTGATGGATGAGCTGCTGGCCTACAGCAAAGAAGTTCTTCTAGTCATGACAGGGGAAATTTTTCCTATCTAGCTAGGATTTAGAGGTGGCCTCTGTAATCACACGTGGTCTAGATGTATGACCATGTTCTTTCTGACGTTATAACTTACCAGAAATGGAGTGGTACTCATTTCCTGGAGTTTTTATTTTATCTTTTTTTAGCAAGTATAAAAATAGAAATAATTCACCATGTTTAAATCTTGGAACTGCATATTTTTTTGTACAATCTAGTTTATTTATTTATCTTAAAATAAATTTAGATCTTGCAACTGCATATTTTTAGTACAATCTACCGGTAGTTTATCTATTTATTAAAAATATATGATTTTCTTAAATGATTTTTGCTTGGTCTTTTTTTTAGATAGGAGGGTATTTTCTTTTTATAATACTAGTGTATACTGTTTCTATTTTTGAGAAGAGATAAGGTATAATCTTTGACTAATTTTGTCCTGAATAAAATAGAAGCATACATTAATAAATAAGGTAAAATCTCCTTTGAGTACTTCAGTCTTGGAAGTATTCAGTCCTTGGATGCATACATTGGTCCTATTGGACAAGACATCATTAGTCTGTGTCAAACCTGGCTCTCACACAAATAGGCCTATTCAAAATACCCCCTAGAGCAATTAAGCAAGTCTAGATTAGTGGCTCCTTTCATGTAAATATAGTACCAATCAATATAAATTATTTACTTTCACCCTCTGAGGCTATTGGTAGTCTAAAGACTCTGCTGTACTCCATATGGTGGGCATGTATCACTTTGCTTGCACTGGGGTAACATGTGAATTCCTTATTATCAATGAGTTGACGGCTTTAACACATGTCTGATGGTACTGGTATAACAATGATGGCAATATAACCAATGAAAAATCACTGCATCCAAATTCCTTATGGTTATTATTAATTAATTATTAGGTGAATTGTTCCCCAGTGACAAAACAAATTAAGGACCAGTAGGCATGTGATGGGAATCTTAGGACATACCTATTTATTTAGCTTTAGCTTTATGTTATTTTAATAATGAAACATCCCCAAGCATGTACAGGTCCCAGCTATCCTTCAAAAGCTTGCTATTACATTGGAAGAAAAACGGCACTAGATTCTTCACGTTGTGAAATATAGTAGAAAGCTTCCCAGCAAAATACATGCATCTGCTGGGACTTAATTTATTTTGTTGAGTATATTATACAACCATGCATCACCCACTTAACTTGATGCATAAGGATGGCATTATTTCAGTTTGGTAAATAAATGTCAGCGTTAAATCCTTATTATAATATTCAGTAGTGCTTAGAAGACTGTAAATATTGCCTGAAGGCTTCAAAGCATTGTGGGTCATTGTTCTAAGTTGAAATTTAAAATAACTTCACGAAATAGTCGTCTCAACTTCATAAACTGTCTTGTCTCAAATTTATGAACTGTCTCAGTAGATGACATCCATTACAAGTGTAAGCTTCAGTGGCCTGGTGATGAACTATGTCTGTCACCACCCACCTCCCCACCCCCCTCCCCATGTATTCCCAGTGACACGTTGCCAGTATTGTGCCTAAGGGGGCCCAAACCAGCACTGAATGCCCCATGAGGTGTATTCCAGTTTGCCAGCGACGTTGGTTTGCCTGACTGACGTCACGGTGACATCACGACATGTCCACATCAATGTCAAGCTAAAGGCTGACTCTGATCTCTCCAATACACAGGTATGGGTGTCCACAGGCACCACTGTCAGTCCACAGGCACCACTGTCACTGTCAGTCCACAGACACCACTGTCACTGTCAGACCACAGACTCGCCCATTCACCGGCAAAGTTACAAATTACTGGATCATTGGGTGGTTGGGAGAATAGAGAAGATATTTATCTCCTCATATAACTGAAATTACCAATACAATATGGTAAATAATTGCAATGGATAATGTGTGTTTGTTGGTTGAAATGACTGGTTTCTGTTTGCTGGAAAAATTAGAGGAAATATATTACTGCTATTCTGATTGAAATTACCACTGCAATATTGTAAATCATCCCAATGGATAGTTGGTTTGTGGGATGGTCCAAATAATTGGTCTCTGTTTGGAATAAAAATACCAAATATATTTTCCTCATCTAATTGAAATTGCCTATGCAATATGGGAAATAATGGTAATAGATAGCAAGTCTAGTAATTTCATGACATTAATGTCAATATATTAAGGTAAATGTTATGATTATGTGGTTAATGCCACGATAACTGACAGTAAGGTGTTGTTTTATTATGCTTAATATTGTCACGGAATTATGCTGGCAGTCGTATAATGTTTGTCAGATGGAAAACCAAATGAGTACACTTTCTGCCCCCTAGTCATTAGGTAGTCAATGTGGCTAATCTAATATAGGTAGTCAATGTGGCTAATACTAACAATATAATACGCACATCATACATCATGTTGCCATAAACCATATCCTGGTTGCACTAATATTAGACATGCATGTCAGTACCAACTGATGCTCTCAGGTTTACTGCAATGTTCAGTGCTACGGATATTGCAGGTTTTTGCCTGCCCTACATTGACAAGCCAGTGAAAGAATTCCAATTTAAAATTAAAGAAAATAAGATATTAGCCTGAGGTTACAAAGTATTTTCTGAGTATAATTTCATGCTTAAGTCTTGTTCACAAATCCCCATGTAAAATTGTAGTTAATCATGAAATCACACCCAGAAAAGTTTCATATCCTCGTGACCTGGTTACTTTCACATTAACTCGTGATGTTAGGACACCATTTCTGTGGAAATAAGTCGGTCACATTCTAGCTCTATTTAAAACTTGGGAAGGAAATGCTTCCCTGAAAATCAATATCTCTGAATCAAATTGTATTAATTAAATTCAGATTCCTTTGGTTTGAGGCAAATGGTCATATCTCTAAGCAAATCAGAATAGCTTTGAGGCAAACGTTAGCCTTTCAAAATGGATTACCATAGATTTTTGAGGAAAATGGTTTCAGTATAATGTAGATTATGATAGCTTTTAGGCTAATATTACTACACGTATGCACACCCAATGTAGCATAGAATTATGTTATGTTTTTCAGGCCAATAAATATCAGTTTCTATTAGGAAATAAATAGACGCATACGTTGGGGAACATATTTGTTACCAAATTATTATTATTATTATTTATTATTATTATTATAAACATATGTTGCAAACTATTTATTTTGTTAATTATTCTATCAATTCACGTCACTCCTTTACACATTCAAAATCTAAATCTGTAGATCTGTATAAATTCATTCAGAGAGTTCACTCTGATCAGAAAAGCTATTCATCTCTCCTATGCAAAAATGTGGCATAAAAGGAAATTTGAGAGAATTGCATCATAAAATTCCCCGTATATAGACTATTAATATAGCTTTATGGATAGCCCTAGTACTATACACACCTCGGTGCTACATCCCTGGCAGCTAATAAGATGAGCCTTGCTCAGTGCATACCAGAAGGTCCTGGGGTTAACAGCATAAGCACAGCCAATATAGATACAGGGCATCAGACTATAAGATAGCCAGCGGTAATGTTTCTTCAAGCCTGTACCTCATCAAGTCCTCAATGAAGCAGCAAACGTGTCACATTTCACTGCCTGTGCAGCAAGCCACTAGAATGATAATAGGCTAGGTGTCACTGATGTCGCTGGATAGGAGTCACTTTAGAGAATAATAAAGAAAGGCGATTTAGAAGTTTTATTTGAATTTTTATTTTAAATTTCCAAGGTGGTTTAGTTTAATGTGAATTTTTATTTTACATTTCCAAGGCTGTGAGGTTTTATTTGACTGTTTTTATTTAGTTTCTTAGGTAGCTTAGTTTTATTTGAACTTTTCGCAGTAGGTTTCACTGTGGGTCTTTGTGAATACTTGATTATATTCTGACTTAAATACCTATAAACATATTATTACCATACTATGCTGTAATGATTGTGCATGTTATGTTATGTCTCAAGATCTAGTTTCATTATTATACATGTACAGTGCCCCCTCGATATAAGGCTGTTCGATACAGAGCGGATTCGGATATAAGGCTGGGTCAGAT
>JAUTBQ010176788.1:0-11285 GCA_032361185.1 Lepetodrilus ovalis
TCCGTAGCGCTGAATGTTGCAGTAAACCTGCGAGCACCGGCTGGTACTGACAGACCAAGGATGATAACTGTAGTGCTCCTTTCTAACCGCGCATGTCCCAGACAGGAAGTACACTGTGTGGTGTTGCTCCTTTCTAACCAAGCATGTCCCAGACAGAAAGTACACTGTGTGGTGTTGCTCGTTTCTAACTGCGCACGTCCCAGACAAAGTACAGACGGCACAGCTAGAAAGGAGGAGCACGGCCCTAGAACATAATTATTGCAAAATGCAATGGAATGTCAAATGTGGTACGGTATGTGAATTGGATCACCAGTGCATTGATGGTAAATAGTGTATTTTTCTATATTGTTTTCTCGTGGTGAATATGAAAGGTACAAATTGTGTATTGCACCGGTTATCTTACTCTTGATGTATATGCTGTTGCTGTCAATGCTGAGCGCGTAGCACTATATTTTGAGTAATATATGCAAACTACATTCATTTGTGATGAACAATTTAATATCTCCCAAATTGTACATCACCGCACACATAACATGGATCAATGAAAGATATTTTGGCGATATTAAATTGATGACAAGTACCACAAATGAATATACCCGTAGCTTGCATTTATTACTCGAATATCTGCGATTGTATGCCTTTAATATGCTTGGAATTTTCGCACCATCTTTGTCCTTGCCAATAAAAGTTTTTTCATTAAAAACATTTCAAACTACAGCAAGTCAATGTACAACAAACTACAGCAAGTCAATGTACAACAAACAACTTTGACTTGTCAACAGTATAGATTTAATGGTTGCACAACAATTTGAGAACATGTTTTCCATTGTTAAGTAAAAGTACTGTACATCTTAAACTGTAGTTTTACAACCTTGGAAAAACCTCTAAAGAAACCTACCTAAAAAAATAACTTCTTTGGGCTTCATCATTTCATTGGACTCTTCCCCTAACAATGGACTCTTCCCCTAACAGAGAATGTGGCGAAATATAATGCCCAGACGACCAATGCAATAGCAAAGATAGGTCGCAATGGAATTATT
The DNA here is from genome assembly GCA_032361185.1 of Lepetodrilus ovalis. Taxonomy (NCBI): domain Eukaryota; kingdom Metazoa; phylum Mollusca; class Gastropoda; order Lepetellida; family Lepetodrilidae; genus Lepetodrilus; species Lepetodrilus ovalis. The sequence goes on from JAUTBQ010176788.1 coordinate 1,041, forward strand.
AACCACATAAAAAGAAACTGCTGTCAAGGTTTTTTTTCTTCTCATTTTGTAAAATTCTGAACCATAGGCTAAATTCTTAAATTGTAACATTTTTACATTATAAGCAAATGATATATCAACTTGTGCTGCAACCTCACCAGTTGATGATGTTCCAACTTGTCTACAGCTCGTCCAATAATGCAATAATTTATTTTCCATTTGGACCCATCGTTAACCATATTTCATTGGCTGGCAAGACACTACTACACAAAATAGTCGATTGGAGTAACATTCGAACTTGGCAACCTACTGTTGGATTTCGCCAACCATTAAAAAGATTTGGCAACAAGTTGCCATGGAAACAAGCGAAACAATGGACACAGAACAAGATGATTCTCTAGATGTTTAAAGATATGTTGTGTCTTTTTGACCAAGAGATGTCGCTGGTCGTAACATTTTCAGAAACTATTAATATGGCTCGTCTTATCAGACGACCACAAACAACTAATAAATTTATGATATATAGTTAAAATAAACTCAACTAATGTTTTCACACTGTAACAAAGTTTTAATAATCTTTCAACATTGTCATCTTATGTAAACAAGTTTCATAGACAATTTGAAGAATACAGAAAAGGCAAAAAATAAATTACAACTCGACCACATCAGTGTTAAAAAAAAGAGAAAACATTTTACCCCTGAATTTTGGAAACTGAAGACATGACATCAAAGGTTGGGATAAATCTGGAGATGTCGTCTTGGGCATCGTAGGCTGTAACAATCTAGCGATGTCACCTCTACAGTCGGCTATAGATTATATCCAGGGTTGAAAGGCTTTTATATAAGGATGCTATCACATACCATTTATAGTTAGTACCATTATCTTGGTAACTGCTGGTACTAACTTCTCAGGGTGAAGATGGAGTTAAGTCCAAGCCAGCGAGCTTGTGGTGATCGGGTCAATCTTCACAAAATGTGCCATAAAAATATTACGTTGAATGCAAGTGACACCAACTGCATTACTCCCAAATCAGTCTACTATTGAAAAGAAATTGTCAATTTAATTTTCATCCTTCTGAATGAAATATAATCACTGCTAAATCTTAGGGCAGTTCTAGCTGCCTCCAGTTGGAAAAAGGTTAATTTAATAAATGACAGAGTGACTGGTTGCTCAAGACCTTGACAATTAGTAATTTGACAGCCGAGGTTCGAGACACATTTTGCGAAGATGTTCTAGCGATAAGCAAAGCTAGCTGGCATGTTTTAATCACATAGCTTTTTGTTAACAGTGAGGACGAATAAATGTAACAATGTAATCTTTAATAACAAGAAGCCCAAAATATTGTCTGCCATGAAGCATGCAACGTAACGATAACAAGATGACCAGGAGTTTTCAAGTCTATAATAAACGTCTACAGAGGTGCAAGTATTGAATACATCAACATAAATAAAGTCTTCAATTCGAAGATTTCAAAGGCTCTTGGCAATAACAGAGAAACAAAGGTCCATTTGTTCATAAATACTGTGTATTATCAATACATTCATTTACAACTAGAGATAGAGAAAGGAAAAAAAAAAGAGTTAAAATAAAAAGTTAAAACATAAATGACGCATAAGGTGGTGTAGGTGGGTTGGAGGAGGCAAAAAAGGGGTTATGTGAAACCCTTGCAGAACGGAATTTAAACAGGAAGCTAGAGGTAAAAGAGTCGGACAGACAATTCTATTGGACAGACTGGAGGAAGCTCTTGTATGGTGATTAAGAGTCGACATCACAGCTCCCCTGCTCGGCAGTAACAACCAACAATTTGCCGAGAGGGTCGCTGCCATGTTGTTTTTTGGCTCCCCGACTGTCGAAAGCAGATGCGAATTTGTTCAATCTGCTCTACTGACCTTGGAAGTGGGCTTTGTAGTTTTAAAGTTCAACCATGTGAGATGGGAAGATAGGTCCAAAAGCAGGGCTTGTTCGAGGGTTGGGGAAGGAGGGGAAGGGGAGGTAATTTGAGGGTGGTGGTAATCGCCCACTTGCTTCACATTTTTTTCATTGCTTAATCTTACCAGTATCACAATTTGATAACAATGAATATTTACATGCATGTCAAATTCTTGGTGATGTTATAGTTATTTTCTCCTCAAAAAAGGCTTTTATGTTGATATATTAACATATATCAAATTTCTTTTTTTTCCGTAACTTTTACAAATTTTGTAATCCACCGGACAAATACATTGGGGTTGCCCTCCCACTTGAGACATTCCGTTACGAGTGCGTCCTGGTTGCAATTTAATGTGATGTCACAGTCGCCGCTGCATTCGGAAAGCAAGCCAAAAACGATATACAAGAACGAACACACATACCATCGTCAAGAACAATACCGTACCAAAGTCCACTGGATCCGCTGACGAAGTGGACGCCCTACCAAGAACCAGCTGCACAGACAACAATAAATATTGCAACCAATTATCCACTAGCAGGACCATGTGTAAGAATATCGACACCAGGCACCCCATTCTCGAAGAATCGGCGAGCTCGCCGCGGAACATCGGTTGCTCTTCCTTTGCGATTTCTTTAACTCTCCCCAGACCCCCTACCCTCTCGACTACACGACACAATTCCCTGGCCAATTTGCAGACATACTAAACTTTCCACTCCCGACACAGCCAATACGACTGGTTAAATACTGAGACAGAAACGTGCCGATTCTTCAAATCCTTGAATATGGCAAACCGCGTTTTGAAACGGAAAAGCTCAGAGTCCTCCGAGAAAGGGCTGCCTTCCAGTGCTGGGAAGAACCCACGTGGGGCGACTGAGCTAGTCAAGACCGGTAATGGTGGTGAGTGGATGGATGGATGGGTGGGTGGACGGACGGATGAATGAATGGATGGACTGACAAGATGGCCGTCTGCCCTTCCACATCGCCTCAGGACCGTCGACTACTCATCTCATCTGAATTCGGAGTACATCCAACGTCTCAATGTTCCGTGGCCAACCAACCAACCAACCAACCATCTAACCAACCCACCACACGTGGCTGACCGACAGACAATCCAATGCTTGCGTATGTATGTTTATGCACAACTAAACGACCACGATCTAAGTCAAGCATCTGCTCAGTCAGGGAAGTCGGTCTCGGAAGCAGATTGTACAAAGCTGCTATCGAGCAAAGCCGACTGTCGCGTTCCGAGAACAATTTTTTTTAAAGCAAACAATCGCATATTAGCTTCCCATATATATATTATTCTCTTTTTTTTCTTCCAACATTCTGTGTACAATAATTTACAAATCCCAATCCATCGTTCAACAACAATAACGTAACAGGATTGCTAAGAGCATAACAAGCTTTAGATCTCTTCGTCCATAACCACACTATATTTTAAAACCAACTTTAAGGACTACATTGACTGTAGATGCTCAAACAATGCTGGGAAGTTGCCACGCTCCACTCGAGGTCGTGACGACCCTGTGCCGGCTGACCCGGAAGTGCCAGGCAGTGTTAAGAGTTGCCACGGCGACCTGGGGAGCGACAAAGGAAATGTGCTTAATAAATCTCCTCGGTTTCAGATGAGTGATGTCCGTATCAAACATAAAAAACTGAGAACATGAGCATATGAGGATGGGCAAATTGTGGAGGAGCAGAGGAACATGAGTAGATGATGTGTCACTTCAAGCCATTATCGCCAACTAGGCACTCAATATGTTACAGCTTGGCTTGCCAATGGTTAGGTCTCTTGATAACAGCGGACTGTTGTCACAACGGCTCAGTTTACAGTGTGAACGTCCCTCCTCCCGTTGTCGTTCCCCCTGTCTGGCTCTCTGTGCAGGGGGGGGTGTGTGAGGAGGGCGGATGAGGAGGGGGGAGGGGGGTCTTCCCTCGGCGATTTAGCTGGCATCTCTCGCGAGGCTCGTAACCGCTTTTCGGAAGAGCCGCTTCACTCTCTACGGAGACATCCACTGCTACAAACTGACCCTCTGCGTGAACGGCCGCTTTTCTCACTATCCAAATCTCTCCTGCTGCGTCTGATAACTGTTGATGATGATGCTGCTTCGCGCTTATAACTTCTAGGGACACCGAATACCGACTCAATCTGAACAGCATGTAAACTTGTTTTGTTTTTTTGTTATAATAAATGCATTATCAAACGAATAATGTGCTGTGGGCCCCCCTGTCGAACTGTCTCTCAACAACAACCCCCAGTTCGCAGCGGTTAAGAAAGGTCCACAAACAAACGACGTACGTACGTACAAACACACGACACGTGCCAGTGCTGGCCAGACTGAGTGTTGGCAGTCAGCCTGGCATCGAACAATCTCCCCGTGACACGCCAAGACTGGCGGACTAGACCAAGCACATTCCCTCTGTCACACTGGATCATTAGCTGTGTGTGTAGGGTGGGGCGGAGGAGCGCACCGCCGCGTCTTATTGGCTGCCCTCCTTCTTCCCGGACTTGTCCACAAACTCCGACAACGTGTCGCGAAACCTCGCCCAGGATCGCTCCGGAATGGTGATGGCTGTGCGGAAGTTGTTCCTCACCTGCAAGTAGACAATGGTAGTAACATGTTAAAATTTTTTTAAAAATAATGTTAATAATTTGGGGGGGCCGGGGGTAGAGCAATGTAGCGCAGTGTTGCATTAACTCTCTCCCTGCTGGGTAAGCAACTAGTTGCCTACAGCTTGGAGAGGGTTAAAACCACAAGGACTAGCTGGTACATGTACCAACGAAATAAGGATGGTAGCTGAATGAAACAAACCTCAATGAACAATGCAGTTGTACCAAACCCACAATGAACCATGCCAAAATGAATCGTGCAGATGTACCCAACATACAATGAGAAGATGTACCTAACCACCAATGAACCACCACGCAGATATACCAAAGCCCAAATAAATCATGCAGATGTACCAAACCCGAAATGAACCACGCAGCTAGCTGTATCCAACCCACAATGTATCATGCAGATGTACAAAAGCCAAAATGAATCATGCAGATGTACCCAGCCCACAATGAACCACTTAGCTAGATGTATCTAATAGCCCACAATGTATCATGCAGATGTACCCATCCCACAATGAACCAAGCAGATGTACCAAATCCAAAATGAATCATGCAGATGTACCTAACTAACAATGAATCATGCAGATGTACCTAACCCACAATGAACGTAAGTAGTAGCAATGAAAGTGCACACAAATGAGAATGCGGTGTAGCCAAGCATCATAGCTGTACAAGTCATCTTAGTCATGGGCAGCTGCATGAAGAAATGATGTCTTTATTCACTGTTGCACATTTGTGAAATGTGATAACATATGACTATATATTTTCTATTATGGTGATCGACAAGAATTTTTTTGGGAGGGATAGAGGCAGGTTAAGAAATAAAAGATAAACAAATTCATCCTAATCACGACAGAATATCTTTTCGAGAAGCGAAAATAAAAAATAAATAGTCGTATAAAAAAAATGCGACATCATGATGCATGTGATCGGATATACGAAAGTAACTGGCGAGAGGGGAAAAAGACAAAACAATGAGGGTTTTTTAATGATGAAATAAAAAATGAGTAAATAAATTAAATAAAAAATTCAAAGAATTTAAAATAAAAATATGAATTTAAAAAAAGGAAGTGTTTTCTTACCAGTTTGCCAATTCAATAAACGCACAAGAATATTTCTAACTTGTTCTCTTGTAAACCTCATACGCATAAAGATTTCGCAGTAATTTCTTAGTATGGCAGCTATGGTACTCGGCTCGGCAGAGGGGCAACACCAGAAACATCAGAGTGCATGTCAGCTAAGTTATGCAAGACGACTAAGAGGAAAATAGACAGAGAAAAAAATTAACCAAGACCTAAACGTGGCCGCCTTTTACCTGAGGGGTGGACCTAGACATGTAATTCCGATCTGGTACGACCTGAAATGAGATTAACACGTTTTAGCGCTTCAGTCACAACTTGCCGGGGATATCCAACGGACTTCTCGTCAAAAAGGATCAACATACTTTTCATCAAAAAGGACATCACCTACGCAGAAGTGAAAAATTGTGTTCCGAGAAAATATCGCTTCTATTGAATTTAGCTGACATGGATTCTGTCTGCCTCGTGGTGAAATAATTTCAAAAGTGAGGTAATTTTGAAGGTCAGGTAACTCTTGTTCGTTTTCTCAATCCTTTTTTACCCATAAACCTACATTTATTTCCTAAAATTCGGGACCCCGACTAAACTGCCTTCAACTACCAGGTAGTGACCGTCGACTTTAACTGGTTCTTTTCTACATGTTATCTTCATTTCCCACGGATAAAATTGAAATGTAGCTTTCACTGATGGCAATATAATTTAAGGGAGTTTCAAGCATTGACTAGAGCAGCAAATCAAAGATTGCATATTGTTCATTATTTGTCAGAACATACAAAATGACTCGATGAACATTAATGTTCTTCATTTGACAACAAAAAAAAAGAAAGAAAAAAGAACTTTCTCCCTCTTGATAAAGCAAGTCCACATGCTTTTCCATGCAAAACAAAACAAGATCTGATGATGATGATGAATGATGATGATGGTGGTGCATGATAATAAGCATGACCCAAGGTATATTTATTTATTCAAGCCAATGATATCAACAGAATATACGAGATCTATGTGTTGATGATGAAAAGGCTTGTAGGTCATGAAAGGGTCGTACTGTAGGTCTGGCCTAAGTCAGGGCGTGCGTCATGCTTTTACCATAGCAGGAAACATTGTAAACCGCAATTTACGCCACATTACCTTTAGAACCGTTCCATGAAATATAGGTCAGGCAACTTGATTTATAGTATATATTGGCAATGATGTACACACAAGTCCCACATATACTGTAAATACCCTAATAATTGGATACTTCTAATAGTTTGGACACCTAAATTAATCCATGGACAAATAAAATGTCTTACCCATGAATTTCTACTCTCCCTTGGGATACCTTTAGCATTGGGAGAAATGGACTGGTCTAACGACTAGCGTCAATTTCTATTCTTGCACTTACCATACAGCGTTGACTGTTCCAATAATCAATGCTGAGTGAGTGAATGTACAAGTTATTGTTTTCCTTCACACTGCCGAGTCAGTGGAAGTATATGTACATTGCAAATAATACCGACATTGTTGACTACATCCAGTTTCAGTGCTAGAAATTCAGGAAATAGTAAGGCCCAATGCTAATGGTGGATAAATCTGTAATTTACAGTGGGTCCCAGAGATAAATTTAACATGGCAGATTTTCAAATGACCAACCCCTGGGATCCCCTTTTTCTGTAGGTAAAAGTGCGCTGCTTAGGGAACTTCTGCCAGTTTTATTTGACAAGATACCCAGTAAATGTCTAGCCGAAGTGTTCCTCTATCTGGTGACCGACGCAGCTCGACCAAATACAGGTGTTCAGACTGAGCCAGACTGCCTTGTTTGCCCTCTCGCCGACATGTGACATGTGCTGTTATCTTCAACTTCCAAAGCGGCTAGCCGTGTTCTGCCAAATTGAGCAGCCCTAACGTATGAATAGGATGTCTTTAGGATATATTTTGTAATTTATCGATGATCTGACCATCACACAGTGTGCAAAGATTAAATGACAACAGGATTCCAATTTCTTTAAAAGTATGCTACCAGGAAAGCGTGGTCCATTATGTGCTATAGACATTTTCTGTCAAACATGCTACAAATAGTGGACGAGCTTCCATACGAAACAACTAGGTTACCACGACTTTGTATCTTTTGAAACAAGATGGCAGAACATACCACTATCAGGCATTTTCTTTCCAACAAGCCATTTAGAAATGCTGTTTTCAGCCGTTTATTTTTATCCTTATTCAAAAAAATGACATGTAACGCAATTTATACTTTATGACAAAGTCTTTCAGAGTATCATTTCTCAAAGTAGACATCCAACATGAGACCATAGTGCTCTTGTATGTGCCCAATGGCCTTGTATCACGCCAGTAGCACAGACTATGAAAACAGCTCAGCGAGCTTCAATGATTGCAAGATATTTGACGTCATCGAGCTCCTAAATGACTGCACGCTGGTGTGCTAGTCACCGATAACTGTGCAATGTTTGATTTTGGAAAGCGTATCGGCGAGCCATGTCGCGGTCATATATCTCGCCGAGACGTCGTGATTTCAGCTCATCGTGATATTATTCACACTTTTGCTTGCCTCGTATAAACCTGCAGTCTATGACGGGGATAGGTGGGGCAACAGTTAGTTACCATGCCTCGCCCGAGATACGAAATCGCTGACAATCTCACCTCTGATACTCGCATGTACACTCCCCGTCGGTTGGATCCTACGTCAAAATAGAACATCTTGTTTTCTACACGCATGGACCGGGACTCGGGAAGCTCACTCTGGGGTTCTGAAACCAGAAACGTGTCGCATTGTGTGTCACATGTCACATTGTGTGTCACAGTATCAAACGCAGGGTTTGGCAACATGGATTCAATATCGCTATGGAGAAAATACTTTAAAAGATGCCTGGAAGGTCATTCAAGTACAACAAACTCAAACAAACAAATAAATAAATGAATGAATGAATGATTGAATTAGTGCATTACGTTGCAGCAGGAATATTTCACCCATAGGCGACTAAATAAATACATAACTTTTAGAATTATTTATAAAAATGCAAAAATATTTATCACATAAAATAGCCCTTAGAATGCGATGACATGCAGTGCAATAAATAAATTAATATAAAAAATAAATAAAAAACCATTTAGGAATTAATGATTTTATTTTTTTTATTAAATCAGACAAAATTACAAATTAAAAAAAAGGCATATAATTTTCTTTCATAACAGATTCCACCAACAGCAGTGAATATAATGCACACCAATGGTAATGCTGATGATAAAACCAGGGGCGGTATCCTATAAACAGCTTACGACTTAAGTCCGCAAAACGCTATCTTTGCGACACATTTTGACCAAGTTTTCTATGTTTGATTGGTCTGAAGTTTTAGACATAGATTCAATAAAGTTTGGCAAAGCCAAATACAGAAAACTTGGTCAAAATAGGTTGATAACTAAGGTTTTAATTGCTGACTTAAGTCAAGCAAAAACTTAAGTTGTTTATAGGATACCGCCCCTGGTATACAGTCCGAGTCAACTCTCACCTTGATCATCTGTACCATACTCGTCGAGCAGCTCTGTCAGTGCGTCGCGGAACTCGATCATTCCCTGGGCTGGGATGGCAATCTGAGACCGTGGACCTCCGCGAGGAATTGTCTGGGACACCTGCAGGGAATCACGCACATTGCTGTCAGTTCCAGTGATATTGTGATGGAATAATAATGGTCGACAAGTGCTCTGCTAATGTTGGTAATCAAAACATTGAACAAAATAAAAATAAAAGGGCAAGAGTATGTATAACCAGCCTTGTATGCAGTCTGTGTGCTGGAATACTGGCATGGCAACAGACAATTGTGATTTCAGCAGAAAACAAGTGCAGTCTTGGGGCTGCAAGTCCCAATCCATGTCCAGTGCAAATATACCGACACTTTCTGAGGAAAATTGCTGCGCTTGGGAACATTGACATGGCCACAGCTGATTGGTCAAGTTGCTGGATTGAGAGTCCAACGCTCTACCGACCGAGCCAAAGGGGTAACCCTGCTGGCTGAGACCAGTAGGAGCATCTTATTTCACACCCAATTACATAGGGGTATCTTCGGTCTAACTGTGGCAACGTGACCCACCCTGAGGAAGCGCCCTCGCTGGTTCTCCTTCAGGTCCAGGTAGTAGCGCTTGTTGTCCTTGATGATCGTCTCGCTCTTCAGCTTGCCGTCCTCTGGCGGGTTCTCTGTGTTGGAGGGGCCTGGAACACACGACACTCGGCCCTTACTAACACACGACACTTACTGACACACGACCCTTACTAACACCCGACACTGCCCTAACACACGATACTCGGCCCTTACTAACACACAACTCTGCCCTAACACACAACACTCAGCCTAGTGACACAATGCCAAGGATACAAGTAACACCATGGCCCTTAAAACACGATACTAGGACCTTTGTAACACGCAGGCCCTTAGAACACACACCCAGGCCCTTAGTAACACAATACCTAGGATCTGAGTAAAACCATGGCCCTCAGTAGCTTTGCCGATATATAACACATGATACAAGTCCTTTGTAAGAACCAGGGCCGGTATTCTCGAAACTTTGTAAGTACAGTGCCCCCTCGATATAAGGCTGTTCGATACAGAGCGGATTCGGATATAAGGCTAGGTCAGATGTGGACCCC
>JAUTBQ010176799.1:0-11285 GCA_032361185.1 Lepetodrilus ovalis
ATCAAACGTAAATAGTCTCAGACTGAAATTCGTTTGGTCATTATCTAGGTCTATCAACCATGATTGTATGCCTTTAATAGTTTGACAACTACAAGTCAACACAATCTCTAAATAAAGCAATTCAATAGTAATGAAAATGAACAAAAAAGTACTTGTGAAACATGATTGACAATTTTACAATTGACAAAAATGGCGGCTGTATTTTAAACAATAATTAACCTGTTTCCTGCTACAGGAAACTGGAGATGATGTAATTTTTCTATACAATCATAATTTAATAAAGATAAAGTGTAATGAACAGAGCATACATCAATTTACAGATGTTGCATTAACCTGGTTTTTTAAAAAAATCTCTATGGCATCAAATTTATTAGACATGCTTTGTACATAGTCATTGGAGATGAATTCAAAAGAATGATTTATCACATTATTTACATGCTGTTGCTCTTGGTCTTTGTTGTTGGAAACATATACTAGTAGTGCCCTTGCTCCAGGGTGTAGACAACAGGGTAATTATTTCTATCATACAAAGACAGCAATATCAAATACAGTGTCCCCTCGATATAACGCTGAAGTTGGGTCCATGACATACCCCCCCGCGTTACAGTACCCACATTTACTATATTACAGGGAAATAACGAAAATAGAAATGGGATCCATGTCTGACCCCACGTTATATCAGAATCTGCCGTGCATCGGACCATGTTATATCGAGGGGCACTGTATTTAATACCAGACACTTTAAGTTATTAATCAGCATCAAAAGCCATGCATGTGTACCATATCTATTTTTCTAAAAATATTTCAGCTATACACTGACATCACGTCCAATAGGTCACATAACTTCCTTTGCAATACATTAATTCCTAAATCAATATGAACCTAACGATATTATCCTCATGATGAAAAGAAGATATTTACATACTCTTTAACCCATGTATGCCGTTAACAGTAAAGAAGAAAAGGGAAAAAAATCATGCCATGCACACATTCTAACGAAAGCAAACTTGGATGCTTTTTACTTTTCATCCTAGAAGTTTTGACGTCAATATAATGAAGGGCTGTAGACCCCAATGAGGTGATTAGCACTGGCTCGCATGTGAACTGGCAATAGAGAGTACGAGGTACTGGTATATAGCTTTATTGGTCATGATAGGCTCAACCTACTTACTCTTAAGCTATTTTAAACCTCAGTCTTGGCAAAAGCAGTGCCACTAGTCAGACTGGAAGTATGACAAAGTCAATTCTGTCCACAAAACATCATTTGGATTGAACATCACAAAGTTATACCCCAATGACTTAATTTTTTCTCTCTCTATAATTAAAATATTGAATAATTAACATAGATCTAGCACGTGAAGTGTTGAAGCTGTTAATTGGCAAATAAATTGTCATGATTGTAGGAACCTAGGGATTTTGCTGATCAACATATAAATCATACTGTCAAGCAAGGTGTAGTTGATGTAAGAAATGACTTCATCAGCCGAAAGTCTGCAAGCTTGGAGTTGTTCTCTCTGATCTGATCAATCACCAGTGTTAAATGCTGCTGTGTCCTACTAGCCTACAAACCTTTCTGAAACTTTGGGCCATGATGATTGTTGGGAATTGTAGTGATGATTATGGTGGTTGTGGTAGTGGTTGTTGTGTTGGTGGCACCTGTTGTGCTTTTAATTTGCTGTGGGGATGGTGATGATTGTTGTGTTGGCTGTGGTGGTGGTTGTGGTTGTATGAAGGTTTGTCAACCAATTGTGGTAGTAATAGTGATGATGATGTTGATGATGATAGTAGTGATGATGATGATATTGTTGGTGGTGGTCGTCATGATATTGATGATGGTTATCAAGTTGATACAGTTTCCCCTCGATATAACGCTGAAGTTGGGGTCCATGATAGTACCCGCCTTATACAATATTACAGGTGAATAATGAAAATCAAAATGGGATTCACGTCTGACCCCACGTTATATCCGAATCCGCGGTGCATCGAACCGTGTTATATCGAGGGGGCACTGTATTAGCAACATGATAATGGTGATGTTAAGAGATTATTGTAGTGGTTATGATGATGATGATGATGATGGTGATGATGATAATGATGATAATAAATAATGATGATGATGATGATGATGATGATGATGATGATAATGATAAATAATAACAATAATGATGATCGTGTTGCTGATCATCAAATTGATGCTGGTCTTGGTTATGGTCTTGCTGGTGACTGAAATAATGCATGTAGCCATGATATAAAGTACTCCTTAATCTAAATGGTCTTGTCCAGTGGGGTTAACCTTTTGCTTAATTGGTCTCTAATCCGGACAACTCGGCATCAGATCCTGGAATCAACATGGCCCCGTCACAAAGGTGCACAACATGTATTTGAATTATTACTGGTAAGCTGTTCTCGCTGATTTGTCCCACAGAGAATTCCTAGTTCCCCAGTGACGCACAAGTTTCTGGATTAGTGACTATAGTGACTCAAAAGTGTCTGGATTAGTGACCGCAATGCAGTCATCAGAAATGGACCGTCACCAGAGGACATGGCAGCTGTGCATGATATATAGAGTGTTCTTACTGGTTGTGACAAGCAGACATACCCTGTGGCTAAGTGAGTACGGTGTTGGCTTCAATACCAGACTATTTACGTAGGGATCCCCGGATCAGCTTTGTACTCTTACATGTGCAACTGCATCCTCGCACCCTGGAGTACTTATTACATTCTCATTTCATAGTACCCCTGGCTCACAGCTATGGGAAAACTTGCACAAACTGACAAGGAGCTAAAAATAGAACCATTTTTAGTGACCAATCAAAAAAAAATATAACATTTATAGCAAAGGGACGTAATTCCAATGTAGTCTAGATGGACGTGACCAGCAGGAAAGGTAGAAGCTATTTCATTGTATAGAATTTTACAGCAAAATTGTCGGGAAAATTATTTCATTTGTTGGCTGTTTTCACAAGTTTTCCCCTAGATGTATGCCAGGGGTACTATGACGTGGAAACATAATAAGTACTTCTGGGGTGTGATGATGATGCAACCAAGGACAGTGCTCATCCTGGGTTTCAAACTCCAGTTGTTGGATTGTGAGTCAAATGCTCTACCAACTGTGCCAAAGGGGACACCCCTCTGGCCAAGAGAAGCAGGAGCATCGTATATCACATGGCTACACATGCATCATGAATAGATAAATGTCAAACACATACTATTAGACACTGAATCAGACATAATGCAAGTCATGTGTAAACATGCTGATTTTAAATAAGGCGAATGACAAATAAGTATGTCGCAATCCAAGAATGAATGCATTCAAGATCTTCTTTCTTCTCCTTGCTTTTCTTCAATGACATGGATCTCTTTATTAATGTACGATTAAAGGGATGCCCCTCCACCAATCATGAAGAATTATATGTTTATCTCGCAATGTTTTCAAATCTTCTCTGTGGATGAATAACCAACAACTTTTAATAAACAGGAAAATCATTTCTAAGTCATACTTGTAAAGCATTCACCGGCTATGGCGTGGATTGAAAGCTTTGACACAATTGTTCTCTCCCATAGCGAAAGTAAAGAATCCCACAATCTTCTAACGTGACAGATACTTAATGCACTCAACTATCATCATGATGCCAGGTTTCATAATATGTGCTGGTATCAAAAACAGGTTTGGGCAAGCACAAAATGTGAGAGCTGATTAGATCCAATGTCTTTAGAAATTGAGATCTGTCAAGATTTGTCATATACAATGCTGGTTTTTATTGTTTTTAGATTTAATAGAAAATAGATACTATGAGAAATAAAATTTCATAAATTTTGTTTGATTTTTATAAGCTCAAAATACCTAAAAATACATTAAAAATATTCCTGCTGCTTGACATAACGTCACATTTCCATCTTAATTAATCTAAAGAAAGGAGAAATAAACAATAAAAAAGAAATATTTTAACATTTCGAATTAAATTTGAAAGGAAATATACTATTCATTCATAAAAAAACTTTGGAAAGCAATAAATCTACCTGAGAAATATATCATTTGATATTTCCAGACAAGATTCAATTACTCTTCCCTTCACTATAAAGGAAAGATTTTGGCCCAATTGGGATAACCCATAAATATATCATCTAAGAGTTGAAACGATAGTCTTTATTCATGCAATGAAAGGAACGCAATATATCTTGTCATTTCTCTAGTGCTAAAAGACCGCAGTTGCAAACTGACTTTCTTTGGCAAGTTAAGATGTGGAAATTGCTCTCAAGGGTGGTGTTTGCTCTCCGTGGAGTGAAGAGCATTAAACACTGTCTTGTTCTGACATTGTTAATATACAAGATCTATTAAGAGATAGGTGCAGTTGTCCAAGGATATAAATAGACATATGTATTAAATTAGAAATGTCAGTACAAGGAAGAGGTTTCAGTGATACAGTGGAATTGGGGTATATTATGTCCCTGTCTTGGAGGTATATTGTAACATGTTTGTGGGGTATACTGTGTCACTGTCTACAAGGTAGAGATGAGGAGTGGAAGGCCATATAGTCAGAAAGTCAGATGCCAGTGATTGGACAGTCTACATTGTAGAGATGAGGAGTGGAAGGCCATATAGTCAGAAAGTCAGATGCCGTTGATTGGACAGTCTACAGTGTAGAGATGAGGAGTATAATGCTCCCATAGTCATACAGTCAAATGCCAGTGATTAGCAGCACGACCAGACAGCTAGAAAGCACATTTATACCCTGTTATTTCTGGAGGCACTGATTTAAAGGCAATGAGAGCATCAAAAGAAATGTCCTGACTGTTAGTCAAAGTAAAGGGAACCTCTTCACTGATCATCATGTGAGAAACATAACCCAAAGACAGTCGGTCCAACTATTTGTTCCTGACAACATGGTATACAGTGTCCCCTCGATATAAGGCTGTTCGATACAGAGCGGATTCTAGTATGTATTACAGTGCCCACCAAAATATTTCCATACAAATCTTAATTCCTTGATTTTTACCGAAAATTATCATCCTGCTACCTTTAATTTACTTGCAATGGCCTTCGATTCCAATACACAATCTGATCATTACATCTGGAGCTATTAGATGATGGCTATATCAAATTTTATTAGCACTAATGAGTCATGCAATGTCGTTCATGTGGTGAGGACATTTGCACTTTTCTATAATTTTTCAAAAGTGTGTCTGTACCAGAGAATTAGGAGCATTGATCTAAACCAGAGAATTAGGAGCATTGATCTGGAAGTGTAAAATATCCATGACATCTCTACCTACCACAACCGAGACTATCAGTGGTTAGAAAATGTTTTATATGAATAAAAAGAACATAGCTCTAATTATCTTTCCTTTTTGGAACATTTTACTGCTATATTGAATTTCCCCCACCCTCCCCATGTGAATTGATGAAAGGAATTTGGCGATATATAATTGATGATAAGTATCACAAATGAATGTAGTTTGTATTTATTACTCAAATATAGTGCTAAGCACTCATTGAAATCCGAGATTGTATGCCTTTAAGACAAGCTGGGGCTGGTTGGTTGTTTGTCATGTCGGATATAAATGAACCAAAGATGTTAACAGTGTGCAAAGTACACACACTTGGCTTTCCAATCTACCAAGTAGGAAATTATATATCAAGTAAAGTCCTAGAACAGAACTGACTTGTAAGTTGTATGTGCTGATCATTTATTAAACGTGACCGTTGACTGACGGTAGAAATCAATGGATTAAGATGGCAGTTGATGGCAGAAGTCAATCGGTAAAATAGAACCAAAAGTTATACCACAATGTACTTGTTAATAATAACAATAATAATAATAATAAGAGAGACAGAGGAGAAAGAGAGGGAGAGAGAGAGAGAGAAAGAGAGAGAGAGAGAGAGAGAGAGAGATGGATCTTACTATGTACAAACTCACTTTATTCATAATTTCATACGTGTAATATTTAGTTTTGTGACTTCCATTGCTTTAAGTGCTCAAAGTAATACAACTTTGATTGAAATACCAATTCTATTCAAATTACTCTCACAGAATTCAATGTCAATTCAATAACGGTTAACTCACATATCTGGAAATACTTCATTATAGAGGAAATATCCCCAGGCTGACACAAGCAGGCAACCACTGGTTGACTGTCTTTCATCACATAATGCAGATTGACAACAGAAAGTAACGAAAATGTTTAAATTCTCATCAGAAGAAAAGATAATTTTTTTTAAATATAGCGATCATCAGGTGTTACCAAGATTCAGTGACGTAGTCATCTAATTTTCGGAAGTAACTAGTTTTTTTCTGTCTCTCTCTTTCTCTTGCTTCAGATTTTCTACAAAAAGTACAGGTTTAAAATATCGGGAATAATTCACAATCTATCCTGAAATTTTGAAAATGAAATTTTATATGACAAAAAGGGCATTTTATTGCTTTATCGAGGACAGCAATTCCATGGATAAATCACGTTTCACTCTCGCTAGAATCGCTCATCCAATTCTTAGACACACACAGCTATTCTCACACCAAAGCATATTTATCGGCAATCACACGGTCTTTGCAAACGTTGAATCAATAATAAGTTCCATGGCCAAAACTAATCCATGGAGTCCATTACACAAGATAAGTCGTCCACAGACGTGTATAGGGAAAATAATGCTAGTTTCTAGGGCATATATGACGTAGGCATCAAGATGATAACTCAAATTTCCATGTACTTATGATGTAATATTAATGTCTATTATCCCTTCATATCTCTGACCTTGGAAAGGATTTCGAAGGAAAGAAATTCTGATTTTAGTACCACGATTAAATTTAGTAGCATGCATATACGTCAAACGAAAAATAAATTTACCAAGGCCTTGACAACGGAGATGATAAATTTACAAATAATAGCTTATACAGTTAATTGCCTTCAAATATCTGACAACTTGGTAATGTTATTAATGTTCTTGATTCTACCGCAATAAAATGTGCATTAGGTATTTGGAATACCATAGTCTGAAGAAACATTATTCGAGTTAAACCTATGTAAATTATTGGGTAACTGGTCACTTCAAAACATCTTTGCAGGAATAATCTCTTGCTATCCTATTAGACAACATGATGCATTTTTGGTGAAGGTCCATAAGACTAATTCTACATCAAAATAGACAGAGGCGCCATATTTAGCTAGAGGGGAAATATTCTTTGGACAGTAGGATGATATTGAGCCAGGTTTATCCTTGATGGTAAAGCTTAGCATACATAATATTTACATAAAGTTAATTCCACAGAGAGACACAATATTCTGATATTACATCTCATATTCTATGACGCAAGTAGAAAAATGGTTTTAGTCCAAATTCCTGATTGAATCGCCTTTTTGGATGTAATCCAAAGTTATATTGTGGCAAGATTTTTTTATCTAATTCCCGTAACAATCCTCATTTACATTAATCTAGGTACCATATTCAATAATAGTATTATTAACAGACAATATAAAAAGTACACAAAGTTGAAGAAAACCTTTTACAGTAAATACTAGTTTACAATGTCACCATCATCTAACTATAGAATCATTTATGACAACATTAATATAGATAGGATATTGAATAATACAAGTAACAGAATGAATTAAAAATAGATACCAATACATATTAAGTTTAACATTGTTTTTTTTCTTCTTTACAATGGTCATAAAATGTCACCATTAATAATCTTATAAAGTATTAGAATTTCCAATCATCAAATTGAAATCAAGCTCTATTTAAAAAAAATATACTTTGAGCAAGTCACACATCCCAAGCAGCTAATCTGGCCATTTTCTAAATAAGGTTTAAAAGCTTATAATGTGGGAACGTCCTTAGATTTCTTCTTCTCTATGAGTTTCATTGTACCAGTATGTTTGCCTCTCTGGAACTGCAAGGTCAAGTCGTGATACTGAAAGCAGATAATGGGAGTCTTGGAGAGGCCCTTCGAGAGTATCATCTGATAAAGATGTCCGTGCATTTTAATCTCGGAGAATGAACTCGGCACCAAATGAAATCCTGTGATAGATTGGTGTTAACAATGAGAGAAATGCTGCAGTCATTCTTGTGGCTAGGTTCTGCTGTAGTCACTTTGGTAGTAATTTGGCTAAGTTCTGCTGTTGTTGTTCTGGTAGTAATTTGGCTAATATCTGTTGCAGTCATGTAGTAATGTGGCCAAGTTCTGCTGTTGTTGTTCTGGTAGTAATTTGGCTAAGATCTGTTGCAGTCATGTAGTAATGTGGCTAAGTTCTGCTGTTGTTGTTCTGGTAGTAATTTGGCTAAGATCTGTCACAGTCATGTAGTAATGTGGCTAAGTTCTGCTGTTGTTGTTCTGGTATTAATTTGGCTAAGATCTGTCACTGTCTTGTAGTATTATGGCTATGTTCTGCTGTAGTCATGTTGGTAGTAATTTGGCTAAGATCTGTCACTGTCAAGTAGTAATGTGGCTAAGTTCTGCTGTTGTTGTTCTGGTAGTAATTTGGCTAAGATCTGTTGCAGTTGTGAAGTATTATGGCCAAGTTCTGCTGTAGCTGTTCTGATAGCACTGTAATGTGGCTACATTCTTCTACAGTCACTCTGGTAGTAATATGTCTATTTCAATTGGGTTATTTGGAGAGCTACCCTTTTTATGGTTTGGATGACGTCCATTACTTGAAGCAGAGTAAATCCATAAAATAACAAAGGCCAATCTTCTTAAATGGGAAATAAATTAGTGTTTTGCAGCAAATTGAACATACAGAACATGTATAGTTGAACTGGAATTTTCTTTTTTATGAAGGAAACAGCAATTCAGACACATAAACTGGCATGGAATTGTTGTTGTTGTACGTTGGGTATTACAAGCTTTTGTTTGATAGATCTTCTTAATAACGACATGAATTCAGACTCTTACACAGGATTTCTTTTGTCAGGTTATGTGTGATAGATAGACATGTGCATTAATACCAATATTTACAACTGACAATTTGATGAGGCTACTTGGAGATGCGAGTTAGTAATCGCGATTTAGAGGAGTTTTGTTTACCTTATCATCCTATACACAGTTGCCCGTCACACATATTGAAACATCATAATAATATGTTAGTGCCATCCTGCAATTTTTTTTACCAAGTGATGTAGATTCTTTTGGAAGGAATGCACATGTAGTTGCAACTATTCAATGGTCAGATTATAAGAGCCAAAAATTGCACCCCACCAAATGTGGAGGGAGAGAAGGAATGTATATATTCATTTCCTGGATAGAAAGTTTCTTATTTGTGGGAATGTTAAATAATAAAAACATAAATTACTGATTTTTTTTGTAAAAATTAATATTTTTAGAGGATACAGTAATAATTAAAACTATTTTTAGAAAGCAAAAGATGTTGCAACATTCTGCATTAAATTCATTATGGCCTTGCCCTTTATAGCCCTATTTCAAAACATTGATTTTATGTAAGATTTTAAAAATATTCTCTTAATTGTAATGTAAATGTTTTACTTTATTTCTCTGATGTAATTTATTTAATGTTTACTGCAATGTTCCAAATTCCTTTATATTAGTTAAATACATCTTATCTAAACATAATGACTGTATCATATACAAATAATCTTATATAATAAGAAAATAATTTGGATCACGCAAATATGGCAGAAAATTGAAATATTGCCAAAGTTTATCAACAATGCCAACTAGATAATAATATATTTATGTAAAATAAATTAATGACAATATCCAGGCCCTGAAATTGTGAAATTTTTGTTAGTACGATTTCATACTCAAACTCAAGGTTTTGTTGAGAAATTCCCATATAAATTTTGATCTTGAGCATGAAATCATACTCAAAAGTTTAGTAATCTTGGGGCCAGACGACAACCATCAAATATTTTTGTAGAGGCGAAAAGTGTCAGTTATGTTAGATAGTGTACATTTCAAAGGGAGTTTTAAGCCAGTTCTTTCTCAAACCTGAAGAAAAAGAAAATAAATACATGTAATGGAATCGGTCTGCAACCTCTCTACCCTCCCACATGTCCAACAAAGCATTAACCAACTGATTGATGTCAAAATTGTTTGTCAAAATACAACCCATCAGAAACACAATCATGATATTCCAGAGAAAAACTTTTGCAATTTTGTGAAATCTGCCAGAACTGAGACGAGTAGGAAGCGTCAAATCCAATCTAAGTGTGAAATGTACGATAATCAGGCTTGAAATTAACAACACTGTGTCTGTGGTATGGATATCATCATATTGGATATGTGCATGGTACATGCGTGTGTTCTGTGAAATGTACGTGGTTGGTTGAAAATTAACGAGATGATGAGTTTGTTTTTGGGTCATGCATATTGCCAATTATGATGTGTAATCTCACAATAATTTGAGGGAATACATTTCTATTTTTTCTTAGTGTATTCCATGATATCTTAATTCACAGCAACCACTTAATGTTAAGAGTTACTGTAAGAAAAATCTGCAGAATAATAACATTGATGAATTGAAGCTATTGCAAATGATTAAACTAAACTTCAATATTTAATTGATATATTAAAATTAAAACTTAGATAACTAAGAAATAAATAGGATATCTTTTCCCAAAGCTCTCATATCCACTATGAGACCATAGCGCTCTCGTAAGTGCATGCACACCATGTATTAGAGATCGCTACGAGAGTGCTTATGGTCTTGTAGTAGATATGAGAGCTTTAAGAAGTGATACCCAGAAGAAAATCATGGCTACAGCTGAAGACAATTTAGGTTACCTACTTCTATTACAAACATAATTTGAAAACAAAATTGTAATAATAACAAAATATCATCTCTCATGGGGAATTAAAGATAGCTACTGGTTTAAGCAAACATTGAAACATTGCAAGTTCACCCACAAAATATCGGATATTGCTACATTCTAAAAAAGTTACGTAAAGAAATCTATCTTATGTGGTGAACACGAGGTTAATTTTGAAGGTTAATTTTGAATGGAACGGAAAAGTGTGTCTGAGCCAATTTTCAAGAATTGATTACATCTTGACAAAATCACCTGCTGTACTGTTTAGTTTAATAGAATGTAACCTTCATCACCATGTACAAATTTAGAAGGAAATGAAAATATGTTCATTGACTTAGACTTAGTTGATTAGAATGAGGGTTGTGAAAAAATGCATATTTGCTTGAGTGAATTATGTATGTAGTGTTTCTTGATATCACTTGGCTAGCGTGTATGTTGATATGAAGGATGGCATTAACCCTCTCTCTGCTGGATTAATCCCAGGCACAGCTATTTAGGGCATCTCTGGTTGCCTCCAGCA